>JABJVR010048897.1:0-23255 GCA_025773905.1 Chitala chitala | reverse complement strand
TCAATTTGGTTTTTTCATTTTAATTGCCTTCCTTAATTGCCGCCCTTTTTTTTTTGGTTTTTTTGTGTTGGGTGGGGTGTGTGTTGTTCAACCCCCCCTGCCCCCCCCCCCCCCCCATCCACAACATGTGTGGACAGGTTGGCTCAGGTGGGCTCAGAACCCTAAAGAATGTGGCCAGGTGAGCTGGAAAACAGAGGGCTAGGGGCGGGGCTGTGGCAGGTGTTGTCTCTGCTGTGCTTTGTCTTTGACTGCGATCAACGAGAGAGCAGATGTTTGGGGGGGGGGGAAATTCTCAAGGCCAGTGGTGCTATCAGCTAACAACCAGTCCGGATCCACAAAGCACCCGACAAAGACCAGTTAGTGGTTAGTCTGGATCTAGAAAACACTCACGGCAGCAGTAGCAGTCGTGCTAACCTGTCCGCATACTTTGTATTCAGAAACATTTAACAAAGGCTGGTCACGTTGGCCTTAATGCACAAAGAACTTGACAATGACCTGCTATTTTAATGCTGGCAATTAAAAGGCAGGGTTACATTGAATGCCAACACCCAGAGGCAGAGATGCTGCAGGTGAGGTTTATGTATTCAGGCAATCGAGGCTAATGGTGTTGCTGTACACTCTCTTCATGTATCATTGCAGACAGTGTTAGTTTGGACAAGCAGAAAACAATAAACATCACAGCTGCTAACTGCTGTGCTTGGAAAGCAGATCATCTGTCAGCACAGTCAGTGCCAAATTAACAAAACAAGAATTAATGGGAACAGTACAATGAATCAGGGCCAGTTAACAAGCAGTTATAGAGAAACGTGTCTAACAGGAGATGAACTGTCATGTATCGAGTTTTGAAATGTGGACACAAAAATTAAAGCAAAGCAATAAAAATTTTATTAACACAGGTCACTTTGATATTTTTATGTATTTCCATTAACATTGTTTGTATTCTGCATTGTAAACAGTGTACACAGTTCAAAGCAGCCAAACGTTTGTATACATTAAAACCACCACAGTGCTTTTCGTCACTGATGATTTGAAAATGCTTTTAAAGTGTGAGCGTTATAACAGGAGAGGGTGGATTACATAAAATAAACCCATAAGCACCTGTGCAATTCTTTCGTGACCCAATAACCCTTTGGCTCCAAGTTCTGTTCCTGTAGTTTGCTTCTTGAAGGCTAAAGTACTTCAACTGGCACTGACACATAAAAAATACAGGTGGGATGACAGAAACATTAACTGGGTGAACTTAATGCTGCTGGTGTCTTGAATAAGGATGCAGGGCTTTTCTCAGTCACCGTGGAGATCTGGCAACACAGCATTAACACGTTCCCCCACCCTTTGAGAATGAAGACTGGAATACAATGTAGCCTGTAAGGTGACTGTAAGCTTGTCTAGCTCAGTCATGCCTGGCTCAGACATGTCATGTTTATTGGGATGTTTGTTGGATGTTTTCACCAGTAACGGAGCTTGCCTTACCGGCTGGGTCTCTCTCACAAAAGACAATACAGGATTTTGCAATATTTCATGGAATTTGTTTGTTCATATAAAAGTTGGCTGTAGCAAATCTCCATTCTTTCACCTGCTGTTAATTCTCTGTAACATCTGTAATTTCTTCCTGTAAAGCACTTTGATGCCACTAGTTGTGAAAGGCACTATACAAAAATAAATTGAACTAAATTTAATAAAGTAAATTATTCAATATATCTACTTTTTAGACACTAAAACGTTAAGTGGATGCAATACGCTCACTATTCAAGACTCCTTCATTCATTTAAACAAGTATATATGTTAAGTACTATACAAATTTTACTATTATTTTTCAGTTCTTACTATACCTGGGATGTATTTAATTATCCCATATTTAGATTTTTTAAAGAAATACATGCAAATACACTGAGAGGTATTTGCATTAATACACAATAGCTGCAAATGGAAACTCTTTTTAAGTGCCAGTAATAGAGTAGTAAAGTGTATGAATTCATTTGCTTCCTGTATTTACACTGGGATCACATTCAGAATGTGTAACAAAGGTGGGCCAGAGAGTGTCATGATTGGCCTGATTAGACACGGAGCAGCCAATAGGAAAAGAGAAGCAGAGCTTCAGGTGAGCACAAAGACAGACAGGTTCTCACTTCTGGTACAATCTTGTTACAACTGGGTTCTGCTCCCATCGCCTGTGCTGGGACAATCCCGTCACTTTTACATCCTGACCAAGTTAGCAGCCACTAAGGAAGCAGACTCCCCGTGTTGCTGTATACACACCTGTGTACAGATTTAGCTAGATACTTCACCTGACTCAGATTGCTGAGACATGGCTGTAGCAAATTTCCACTACATCACTCGGATGAACAGTGGATTCAAAGTCTACATCTTGGAAGGTAACAGCTTCTTTCTCAGTTATAAATATTGTCTTTTTATTGTATGACATTTCCAGTGGTTACAAAGTACGTTTTGGATTCTCAAGAATTTCCTATGTAAACTCCACACATTTTAAGCAAATTTAAACATTGACAAAATTGTGATACTGGTCAACTTTAAATAGCGGGAAATGGGGAAGAGACCTGTTTCAGTAGTGGATTATCCAGTTGGTACAGGGATGGAAAAGAAGATTCCAGTGTGCACTGGGATATAGGAATGTAAGATGTATGGGCACACAGAAACAGTGTGTGGGTATGGAGACAGCCATACTGTATAACTGGTCATTGCTTATTTGCTGTCTGTAAGTATATCTACCTGTCTCTGTCCTGTGGGAGAGCTCCCAGACAGTGCAGATTGTACATTTTAATCCTGGGTTTTATTATAATGTTTCCATTGTTTTTTTTTAATTTACTCATTCATTTCTTTCTTATGAGTGAGGTGAGGACAGTACTAGCAGTGTTTGCAGTTGTGCTCCAGAGCTTTTTATGTAATATTGGTACCCAGTTGTTCTGTAATCATGTATCTTAAATCAGAGTACATTAATAACAGCAACTTAAAATTTTAACATAAAATTGACATGATTTTATTAATTGGGTGGAACTAACAGTGTATGGTAAATCATTTATTTTCTTTTGCTCAGGCATTATGCCTTATTTTATTATGGCTCACAAACAAATTAACAAGTCTAAAAGTGGAGAATTGGCTTCCAAATGCCTGGTTAAAACTATAATTGTAAATGTTTTGTATTCTTCTCAAACTCGAATGAAGAGATTGATTAATTATCAGCCACCATGTTGGAGGATATCTAAGCGTGTTTTGTGACTGTTGAAAGACGTGAAGACGTGCAGCTCCTTCTGCAGGCAGTGAGGTACTCTGGTATCTCAGGGGGAAAAACTTTCCCTCAGGCGCTGGAAAAGCAGAAAAGGTGTGGTTTTCACCCAACGCCCCATCAAAGCCAGACCTCTAATGCTCATTTAACAGCAACGAACCAAGCACAGACAAGCCTAAACCAGGATGTCTTTTTCTGCTTTTTGCATTATGATTATTAATATGGATTTGAATTTTGACCGTGAAGTGTTGGTATAGTGAAAGGAAACCAATGACGTCAGAGAGGTAGTTAACCTGAAATGATTCGTTGCTGAGGTGCTGACTAATCTTATGTGATCTCATCCAAATACTGTTGTAAAAATTCACTAAACAAGCTTAACATAAGAAAATACGCATACGATACCGTAGCAGTGGCAGTAACAAACATTTCCTTTTTAAAATGTATCCCAACTAGTCAATTTTCCTTTGTTGATTTAAAAATAATTACTACAAATACTGTTCAGGAGAAGAAATCAAATTATGCAAGTAGTGATTGTTTAAGGCAACATCCCTGTAAAACAGAATCATGCAAAAATCAAAGAAATTTATCTGAAAACCTTTTGGGTGGAAGGCAGTCATGTGTAGTAACTGGAAATATTGTATGTCATGCAACAGATGGTTCTGGAAAAGCAAGCCCTTCACAATATGATTGATAGTGGGAAATACAGGGAAAACAGCAGACTGCCTGCTTTTCCCTCCAGGGGATTCTAGTTCACAGCATGGATGGTACTAGTTGGCAATTGCAGTGGAGCAGACTTTGGAATTCTGAGCCATTGTTCTCATGGAACGCTGGAATTTCGTTACTTAATATCGCTCCATTGTTCTCTGCAATAGGTCCAACCTGCAGAATGTTGCTAAAAGGGATCTGATGGAGAAGGTAGTGTGACTGGTGAAAGGAGTCAGTGGTCCATTGAGGAGATCTTCCGTTCCATATTTACTGGGGCCTGAACAAACTAACTGAAAACAGGGCGGAAACAGGGTAATTTTTAAAACTTTCAGCGAAAAGATTGAGAGTGATATTCAGTTTCACGCGATCAACCGTAAACTGATACCATTTCTTTTTTAGTGTTTAAATTTACCTCCACCTGAAGAAGGTCATTTTCTAGAAAACAACCAAACTTTACACACACAAGGCCTAACTAACTCATGGCAAATTGAGAATGTATACATGGTAATCTCTCTTCAACAATGCTTTAGGACTGTTAGACCTTTGCTGGTCAGGAGCAAACATGGATCTGCCCTTTAAAGTCCTTCTACTCTTCATGGTGGTATAGTTGTTTAGCATTGAACTTCCTGTACTGGATCTGCCTTCCTTTGTACCTGAATTGTGCTAAATGAAGATGTCAGGGCAGACAGTGTCCTATACCTGAGAGTCTACAGTATGTATACAGAACAGGAATGACAGCACGGCCCTTGAAGGACTGGACCTGCTGTGATCAAAGGGTGTTAGGTTAACAGTTAGGGAGTTGCATCTTTCACAAATGGTCTTGGTAAGGCTGACATAATCCAGCACAGTCAATGGCTAGCATGACTTACTGTGCAAAGTTGCGAAGTCTGCAAAGGAAATGAGTAATCATGGTTTTAACCATATAATCTTCTGTAATGGTAAGGGACTTAACACTGCATAAGCAGTATTTCTGGCTGCATTAATTCTCATAAAGGCAAGTCTTCCTTCTCTTTTATGTTCAGCCTACATACACACACTGTGCATTTCAAGGAAATGCTACATAGCTGCTTAAACACTGCAGGGAAGCAGGTTTATCAACTTTATTCTTTGAAGTGGAAAAGATATACAACCACATTTGGAGAAAATGTGATGTAGTACAAAATGTATCATATACAGAAAAGCTACATCAAAGGATGGTGAAACTGCTGGCCAGGAACAAAATGTGTTCCTTTTAAATACAGACTCTATTTAAAAAAATTAATTTAAACACAAGTCACAATTTCAGCCAAAGGCTGTAAGGGAAAAGTCTGATTTTCACATATCTCTCAGTGACAAGAGAACTACAGAAACACAATATTAATACAAGAAGAGACCATTCTGTGGTCCAGTAAAATTAAACTGTACTACTTCTGAACGAAGTTTTGTTCCAGTTTTAACATACGGCTGAATGTGACAGCAGAGATATGCAATAACAAGGTACCTCAGATGAAACTTTATTTGTTTTGTCTGAGGCTGTTGCAACTCTGAACCAGCCTGGCTTTAACTAATTTAAGGCTTTGGCTTCTCAATCAAACAGTCAGGTGTGTGTTATTTTAAGAGCACTCATTTCCTTTGGGATGTCTTTACCAAAACACCTTCAACTGTGTTTGGTGTGTGGAGCTGTAGGAATATGTAATTTTCGAAGAAATTGGCAGAGTGCATAATATATATGTGTATACACACACAGTTGTGTTGCATTACAGGTTAACACAACCTTTTTGCATAAAACCAAGCACAATACCTATGGATTAATGTCAACATTTCCCAATAATACAGCTCCATTTGGGCGTATTCCACAGCCTCATGCATCAAGTTCGACAAGTTTGTCTTCTCAGAGTTTATATGCCAATGGGAGCTTTGTTGGGGGAAAAAAACACACTTTCTCACAGTTGGTAATCAGTCGGCAGAATGATTACACATTTTCCCAGGCATAAAAAACAAGACCGTTACGTGTTTGTTTGCCACTCCTTGACGTTTGGTGTTTTCCGTGTCTTTTTTTTTTTTTTTTTGGTCGTGAGAGGACGCGACAATGTGAAGTCACAAGGCTGTTCTGCTTCATTTTTTCTCTTTGTGCTCCCCCCCTTAGGGCAGCCCAGCCTGAGAACGGAGGACCGCCACCGTCAAGTAGCCAATGAGAGGGCTCGGCTGCCTCTGGCTTGCCCAGTTAAACGCAAGCGCAGCCCTGGCCGCAACCTGCCAGGTGCACAGAGACCTGGGAAAATTCAACGTCTTCCAATCACCTTGAAATCGTGAGTCACTGGATTTTAGCCCACGGGGGTACATGTCATTTGCATTGAGTAATTCACCTGCAGGTTTTCATAGGCAATCATACTTTTTTCTATATGCAAAACAATTTAAGATGAGATGACTAGTGGTTGATTGCATATAGTTTTACTGTTACAACTTGAATATAGCAATAGTGCTTTGCCCTGCAAAGGTGCAACAACAATTCCTTTTATTGGGAATTTGAACCTGCAAATATTAATCAAATTATTTGCCGTTCTGGCCTGTGGAGAGCACACCATAGAGATTTCCTTCTGATTGCTTAACTGCTTTTGACCCAAATCTTCCACTTGTGTTTCTGTACTTCAGGGAGCAGAGGGCTGTGTTCAAGAATGCCACCTGCAACCTTCAGAGGCAGTCAAGCTTGAGCCCCCCTCGTAGTCTTCCACCTTCTCCTCAAAATGCCATTGTAACGACCACCACCTACAGCCCCAGCCAAAGCCCTGCCCACAGATTGGCCAGCCCTGCCCACAGCCCCACAGACCAATGGCTGAGCCCCGTGTTTGACAGCCCTCCAATGGATGAGCCCCTGGCTCTGATCAAGAAGCCCAAGAGGGATGTAGACTTGGAGGCTGATGGCTCTAACAGGGGAAAACCTGGAAGCCAAGTGCAGGTAAGAACCAGGATGGGAGCAGATGTAGGATCACATCACTGAGGAAGGGAAGATTGGTGGTTTTACCACAGTGTAACTGAACCAGTTTTTTTTTTTTGCACAACAAACTGGCAGTTGATCTGCATGTAGCTAAGTGATTCAGGGAAATAGTGATGCACCCGCCCCAAACTCTGACTGATGGGAATATGAAGAAGCAGCTCTACAACAGCTGTCAACAGTCAGTTATGCTCCAGGGAGGACCATGCCCGTGTCGTTTGGGATGACAGGGCCTGTTGGGATCTGCCCTTGGTCGGGCGGGGCAGTCCGTGTCTTTTCAACTGACATAATCCTCTGAGCAAGAGGGGAAGGAGGGGGGAAGGCTGCCTGGCGAGTCATTGCCTGTCATAGATATGCAGCCCAGCCAGACTAGGACTGTAGCACAAGCTGTGGGGCAGAAAGCCAGGAACGAGCCCAGGCATATGGATTTGCCCTGCGCTCACAAGGCGAGAGTGTCCCTCTCCGCCATGCAAAACTCCTCAAAACAGTTGCAAGCATTCTCACAGTCTCTCACTCACTCCCATCACTTAGCCCACATCCCAGCCCAACTCAAGGATGTAATTTCAGCTTCACTTACCATAGCAGGCAAAACAGGTATAAGATGTGATGTTAGTCTTTTTTCGTAAACATGGGCTGACATTTCCATAGAAGGTATGTGTGGCTATAATAGGTTACAGTTGCTCCAATCAATTTCTGGTAAAGTTGCCTGTTTACTTTAACTACTTACATTTAATAGCTCATGGCTATTTATTTTCTGACCCAGGACTGAAACACCTGGAAACAGCTGCACTTCTTCTTAAGCAGTTTCTATAGCCGACTTTAATTGCTGGCTTGAAAACTGCTATTAAAATTATTGTCCCAAATACACTGGCAGCTTTTATAGTTCATGATATGTATGACATTATTTCTGTGTCAGTGTAACAATGCCTTCATGTGCAGAAACCCTTATAAACCCCAAGGGTGAAGACAAAAAAATTCTCTTTCGATATGAGCATTGTTTGGGACCTATCCTACTAGACGGTTCTCTGAGGTGAAAGTTCATAAAAAGACACAAAGACCTGCAATGTTTTTCTACCATATTTAGTTTTATCCCTTTAATAGATAAATCCCTAATGAGCAAGATAATCAGTGGACGAATAACAACAAACTGAATGCCCTCTAACCCGCAGTCTTGCCCTCCCCAGATGCGTCCCTCTGTCATCACTTGTGTGACCCGATCTGGCTCCACCCACAGGCTTTCCGAAGCCCAGTACCAATCCTCCGCTGCAGGTGCGTGTTTCGTGTCCACCAGCTCACTTTCCCGCAGGTGGTCAAGACAGCCTTGATTTGTCCACATGACACAATCAACAAAATCCCTTCAGGTGCAGTATAAGGAGTCCATTTAAGCCGTGCCGACATACATATAACTGAGAAACAACTGTCGATGTAGGCTAGCAGGCCGACATCTGTGAGGGATAAGGACTGTTAGGATATAATTAAAATAGCAATATGTAAACCCTGTAAAGGACTAGAGTCCTGTAAATGTGGTACCCGCCTTCCCACCACAGGCCACAGATCATCACACTGTGGCGTGTACAAGATGCTGAAAAATTCAGTGATATAGTGTTGGCACATACTCAGACAAGGACATTATACAGATCTACTACAGATTTATTTTTAAAACATCTCGACATATATCTTGATATGGAACATACTGGTACATCTGTAATTCACAGGAAAGGAAACGTTTTGAGAGCAGCCCTATTTTCAGGTTTACTTTGACACTCAATGCTTATCACATAAAACCAGTGTTAAAATGCTGCTGTGCTGAAATGTAACCCTTGGCTTGTCTTCCTCCTGACCAGTGACCTCACCGTTAGCTGTTGTTGAGGAGCACTTCCGCAGAAGCCTTGGGGTTGACTACCAAAAGGCAGGGCCTCGTCAAGTTTCTGTGAGCGTCTCTGTTGATGACCATTTCGCCAAAGCCCTGGGAGAGAAGTGGCTTCAGCTTCGGGCTTCTTCATCTTCCTCCTCATGTTCCTCTCCTCCATCATCTCCCCTCAGTAGCCCCAGCTTCATGTCCAGCGGTGCACCTAGTCCTTGCAGCCCCAGCAAGAACCCAGAGCGCGGGTCTGAAGGGCCCTCCACACCCTCCTTTGCCACCTCTTCTCCAGCAATCAAATAACATTCCAGGTCACTCTTAAAAAAAAAAAAAACAGTTGCCTTCCCAGAATACTGTCAGCAGGCCACTGAGTAAATGCTAAGAAGCTGGACTTGCAAGAGCATCTGTCTGAGGATGTAACTTAAATTCAGTTTTAATAAGGCACAGGTCACATGACAAAATAGGCGTGGCCAACAAGGCCCAAAGCATGATGCATAACACAGACCTGGATGTGGACGAAATATAGTTTACTGAAAAGTGGAAAGAGAACCAAAGAAAGCTAAGATGGTTTATATTAACCATGCAGGCTCACAGAAATCTTGTGAGGTCGTGACTTTGGTGCTTTGGTTAATACCGATGGTGCAAAATATCCAGGCCATGGGTGATGCTGACAACTCAGTTCAGGTCTTTGCTGTCTACCTAATGATGGGCAGCTGTTTGCTCTTAAGGGACAAACTCCTGTTACAGATGGAAGCCATTGGACTGAGGTTTCTCTGCCCACCTGTACTTATTATAACATCTCACTGTGCATAGAAGCAGGTAATAACATCTCATAGAAGCAGGTATAACATCTCACTGTGCATAGAAGCACCACCTTCTGTATCTTTCTGAATAATGTCAGTATTCTTGTCATTTTGTTCAAGAAAAAAATCAATACGCCATGAACAGCGTGTCTGCATACTGGTTCTAACAATGCTCATATAACCAAATTTATGTGTAAATAGATACGCAGTTTGTGTGGTCTTTCAATGTTAATGTTAATTTTCATATACTACTCAGTTAAGACAGCAGAACTTTTCAATGTTTCTGGTCGTTTGACAAAACTATACAGGTGAACACATCTTAATTCTTCACTCAACACTAACCTGGTCTGGTTAAATAGAGTGTCTTGAGCACACTTTTTGAATGTCCGTATATTCCACCAGTTACATGTTTCAAACATTTGTAGATACATTTTTGTAACTGGAAAAATCACAACTGTGTAAAAATGTGTGGATTTTAAATGTGACACCCAATGTTAAAATGTCCTTCTGCAACAGAAGGACACTTATAATGCACTTGACTATCTTGTTGAAAAACACAATTTTTCTTTAACCAAAATCAATTCACAAAAACATGTACGTTAAAAATACAAAAAAAAAAGAAACCAATCAATGTACATTGGATGTTGTAATGTAATTGTGTTTTTTATTGTGCAGTTTTTTTATTAAAAGATTGTTTCACTTATATTGATCCATTCATATTTTTTATATTGGCATATTACAGCATAGTGAATGTGCTGTAAAAGCACGTGGGTTTATTGTTCGTTTAAAATTGTCTAACAGGAATTCAGTTTCGTGCAAGCTAATCCCATTTGACCTGCATGTGAATGGAAGGGACTCCCTTACTGACCATTTCTGTAAAACCCACCCTGGCAAAAGGCATTGATAGGATTCGCTCACATTGTTTTGTAAACACTTAATTTACAAAGGATTATCACATATTACCAATAATTTTTTCAGTTAATGTTGTTGATAATTTCCTTTTAAATCTTCCCTGACATTTTAATGCTCTAGCAAGGAATGCTCATCTGTTTGTGACTGACATATAATGTGACCCTTTATTGGCCATTAGTCATTTAAAAGCAGTAGTCATTAAGCTGATTCACACTTATATCGGAAAAAATGTCATTACTGCTCTCAATCAGGTTTCACAATAGGTCTTGAAACTGTTCTGAATCATAATGAATGAAGTGTTAATGTTCTTGATCATGTACAGGGTCATTTTGTCATGCCAAGAGACCATAAAACAAAAGAGTAAAACTCTCTGATCACCCCGTCACAATTTTAGGGTGGTTTATGAAGTTATACTGATGTAGTTCACACTTCGACCTGCAATCACTTCTCACCAAGCCCAAAAATGCCTTTGATGTGTGCTGTGAGCTCACGCTTTGGAACAGGGGCAGGATGGGACTGGCTGGTACAGGATACCACCACCTCACAGAGCTCACTCCTCGGGTAGGCCTGATCCAAGCAGGGTGAGGTGGTTTAAGGTTTCTAAAAGGTACAGGGACAAAAGGAGATCGGCAAAGCCACATCACAGAGCTCAGTTTTCTTGCATTGAACGGCGCTGACAGGCCCTTCGGCTGCACCTGTGATCTCAGACCCCAGTGTACATTACTGACGCCAGGCAGGGTTAAAGACTTCACATACTCTCAAAGAACCTAAAGTGGGACACCTACCTCAGTGTGAGTTAAAGACTTCAGGCAGTCTCAAATACCTCGAAGTGGGATGCGTACTTCAGTGTGACTTGAAGTCTTTTGCATGCATGACCCCAACCTCATTGTCAGGCCACAATTTCAAGTACAGGTACCCAAAAAAGTTACAAAGGCTACAAATCGCAGTCTGGGCACCCAGTTTAAGTTACAGATTCCAGTAGGTACATGAGGCTGGAGGGAAGTGAGTCACATTCCACAAAAGACACGTCACTTTGAATGGAGGCTGAGACCTTGCATATCCCCCCCCCGGGGGTTTTCTTACAGACAGCTTTGTCAGCCCAAGCATGACGCACTGTCCCCCATACACACAACTGGTAAACAGGACGGTTAGTCACGCTGCATTTGATATAGCAGGACAGACATGGCCGTAGGCCTTGGCCCCTCCTGTTGAATGGGAGCAACTGCCCATATGAAGAAGCCCAAATGCTTCTCTCATTTCCTCATGGTTCTTAAAGTGCTACAAAATCTGTTTACACCTTTCCTTACAACTTAGATGTTTTATCCCACTTAAGTGTATTCGCTTATTTAAAAAAAACTCATTCACCATAATCTACGTGTATTATTTATAGCATTTCTTGGAAATCTGATACTGTCGTTGTAACATCTCCTCTCTTTAGAACATGAATTCCTAAGAGAAAATCAGAGCGGGTCGGCTGATTTGCTGCCGTGGAAAGGCGAGCGTAAACAAATATGGGGAATGCGCGGAGCAAGCTGCGACACGGCGCGCAGCGCGAGGGCTCGCGCATTCCTGGCGTCTGAGCGAATTCCTCTGGAAGATCCCACAAATCCTGTTCCTCGAGACCCGCCAAGGAAAAGTGTGCCTCGGCTGCACCTTTCGCTTACCTGCCTGCAAGTCGCGTCTTGCAAGCTGCCAAACAGCTCCATGACGCTCAACAGGAATGCAAAGTTGTCAGGACAGTTATGCTACACGCTGCTGGGGCAAAACATCAGTGGAGCATGCTGTGGAAGCCTTGTACAGCACATTAACCTCTTAAGTAGTTAAAAGGCAGAATGATGCTTCCTTTAAAAAGCGGCTCTTAGGAATTTAAAGAAGTACAACAAACAACATTTAAGTATGCACGCATGTCTTATTTAAACTAATTTGCATGCTTTGTAAAAAAAAAATACCACTTTGGATACATAGAAAATAAATTATAGGGTAGGTACTCTCGAAGGCAGAAGATCAAAAAGACAAACATCTGGATTTTGTATATATTTAACAAATAAACTGCCAACATTAGACGAAAACTCCATTATTTTAGGGGGGCCACATTAGACAGCAGTATAGTTCTTGACGAGCAAATAACATATTTAAATTATTCCCAGCCTTGATACAATAAGACATTTTAAGAGATTTTCACGGCAGTTTCATTTGTTGGAAAATGTAATTTGTTAAACAGATAAACCTCTATTAAAGCAAAGTCATATTCTGAAGATTTATTAATTTGTTCTGTAATTCCCTTCCAGACAGGTCCGTCTTTCTGATGAAACATTGAGAAGTCTGCCCTCTAGTGGCTAAGACTATCAGAATAAAGAACGCGTCAAAACTGAGTTACTCCAGCAATTCTGAAATGAGCGAGATGCTGCACGAGATATGCTATTAAGAATCCCCCTCGCGCGCGCACACACACACACACACACACACACACACACACACACAGAGTATTTACACCTACTAAGGCAGTACATTACAACGACTGCATAAATGATGCAATATTAGGAGGATCCGATTGAAAAACTTGTTTAGTCACTTAAATAATTAAAAAGTTTGCATTGTTTAAAATTAGCTAGCGTGCATTAAGTGGGTGGAGCACGGGCACAAGCACGCGGATGTGTGAAATCTCCACATAGTCACAGCTGATAATTCACATTATCCACTGGTTTGTATATGTGTCTACAGGTGTCTTACTCCTAGTAACGTGCTGCAGGACCACCTCAACGATATGCTTAACACCTGCTAATGAAACACTTACATTAAAAAATCAAGGTAATGTTAATTTGCACCTGCAAAACTCCTGGTAGCAATACTCCGTTCATTACTTTAAACTGCTCACATTTTTGTCAGTAAAGGTTCGGGAATACAGTATGCAGTACCAAAGAACACTGGAACATGAGATTAATTGCTCAGATAACAACATAACCCATTTACAAAGCTGGGTGTTTCACTGATGCAACTGAGTAAATTATTCAATACTTCAGTGGGAATCCTCCAAGAATGGTAAAAAAAGCACGTTTTATGGTCACAAGTCCTGTTTCACAGATGGCTGCTTCTGCAGATAACATGACATGCATATAAAAACATAAGCATGCATTTATTGTATTTTGTTAGTGTGTCTGACAGTTAAAATGAGCCTTGTGTGCCAGTTGGTCCTGGTCTGTACTGGAAAACTCCAGTGTCTTCCTCAAGACAGTCCAGTGTCTAATGTGCTCTACAATTTTCTCTAAACGTAAGTGTTCCTATTTATCAGTAAATTACGTATATAAAATAGTGTGTTGACCTAGAAGGAGAGTCCCTTCCCTTCTCACTGTGAATCCTGTTGGTCACTCTCACCATCGCCCTGGAGGGCCAGGCCAGCCTGGCAGATGGCCCAGTGGAGAGCTGCCCCAGCAGGCAGCACAGTGTATGCTTCCTCTGACATGTGTTCCACCTGCAAATGCCTTCCTGGGCTGTGCAGCTCCACCTGGTGGAGATGTGAGAAGAGCAGGGACAGATCCCTCATGAGGGTGTAGTGGGTTGCCAGGCCTAGGAGTAGTGGAACATCCTCCTCTTGCGAGTACTCAAAAGTGACTGTTAGGAACTTAGAGAGGTCCAAGCCCAGGGCCCTGGCTCGGCCCAGCTCCTCACCCACCATGTAGATGGCTGCCAGGGCTGCCACCCTAATAGGTGCTGCTGTGTCTCCTGCCTGACCTCGCACACTCATCTGTCTCTGCAGGCCCTGGGAGCAGACCACTAGCACAAAGTCGCTCTCCTGGATGCACTGGCTATACCAGCTCATGCTGCCCTCTTCCAGCAGGTTCAAGATTTCCCACAGGTCCAGGCGTACCTGCAGGAAACCAGAGATACCTGAACCTGTCACATAAATTAAATTATTAACACTGTCAAAAACTGTTTCCAAGGAATTGTTTCAAAGACCAACATGATAGGACTGTTTACCAGTCTCTCTGGAAAATACTATTATTCACACACTTGTTAACCTGTATTACAAGTAAAAAAAAAGCACACACTTCTTTTTGGCTGCCAAATGTACATTAATATCATGTTCTTGGGGTTTATTTTAATGTTCTTACCCATACAGCCATGTGCTGCTGCAGGAAGGCAGCCAATCGCATGACCACTGTGACATGGGCGGGACCATCCACACTGGAGTAGCAAATAAGAAGCTGACGAGGCCGAGGTCTGCCAATGAGCACCAGGCTGTGCTCTTCATATTCTGATGCACTGCGGGATGATTTTATTTTTTCTGCAACAGAGGAAGAGATACCTGTACAATACAAAACCAGTACAGTCTTGCTTTACATTGGTGTCTGAAGAGCAATAAAACAAGAACCTGTACAGAGCTTATGTCAGTAAAGATGAGGAATTCTTAGTTAATCTCAAATGTTGTATTGCTTATTATAGAGGCAACAGATAAAGTTTTTCAATAATTTTACTCCCTTTTGGAGAAAGCTTCTGGGAAAACAGATGTGATTTAATGATTCTTTACAGTGCTGTTAGTTGGCTTCTAACTGTGGAGAACATCACTGTATTGAATTCCAGAACATACTGTGGAGAAACTCACTCTGTAGAACGTGCTGTGTAGAACATCCCTATGTTCATTACAAGAACGTGCTGGGCTGAATGTGAGTGTACTGTATTCAGTATTGTGCTCAGTATGAGAATGTGCTGTGGAGAGCCTCAGCCTGCTGAGAAGTCCAATGTGCTGTGGAGAACCTCAATGTGTAAAATACCAGAACTTGCTAATTAGAACCATACGTTGATGAGTACCACAACATGCTGTAGAGAAACTCACTGTGTTCAGTACCAGAACATGCTGTGGAGAACCACACTTTGAAGGGTACTACAACATGCTGTGGAGAAACACCTTCTGTAGTGTAGCAGAACAGGCTGTGAAGAACCTCAGTACTACAGTGGGCATCTATGTACATGGCACTGAAAATGAAGAACTGGGAGCTCACATCATGACATCGCTGTTACTGTACCTACCCATCAGGTTTGCCAGTTTCTTCGTCTTCATCCGCCTTCTGGTAAGCACAACGGCCAGCACACAAGCCAGCACAACAATGGCTAGCAGGAGCAGGGTGATCAGAGTGGGTGCCGCTGCCAGCGGCTGCTTGTCTACAGAGAGGCCAAAGTTTTTTTTGTTTGTGTGCTGTTTAACAATGACCATGTTTACAAATCGCATACTGTTTCATAAAATATCTGCTTTCCTGGCCCTCATAATGACCTTGGTGCTCAGCATTCTGTCTAATACAAGGAAACATGTGAGACACGCTGTAACACTTCAGTGACACCAAACTCACAGACATACGCTGTCCAAGGCTGGCAATTACCTTGAGTGAGCGGTGAAACTCTGAAAGAGAACCTTTTTCTGACAGCGTCCACCACATCTGCAGCTATCTAAAATATTTTGTCAAAAGGGAGACAGTGTCAGTGTTTTTTTTCATGAAAAGCTTATTGTAAACAGTTGAAATCACTGACCAGTAAATGTTAAAAAAATGAAAAAGACTGCAAGATTGAACCATTTTGTGTTGGAATCAAAAGTTCAAAACACTTCCATTGCACAGTAACTATACCAACAGTAAAAAATGCTAATCCTTATAATATTACAAGATGGTCAAATATTACTGTGAATGTTTCAACGCATTTGCAGTAGTAATGAAAATAGATTTAGTTAGCAAAAAACAGCAAATGTCACTCAGCAAGGCAGCAGGACTCTAGGAATCGGGGCAACAAAAAATGGCAACCTTTTCTTAGCACTGTTAATACATTTTGAAGAAAAAAAAAAGCAGTTCGTTGAAATAAACTGACCGTTTTCCCCAATCTCGTCATTTTAATTTCATTGTCTTAAAATGTTATTTACAGGTACTGAGGTAACAATTTAAATCAGTGTTGAAAAGGAAACAGCAGCATTACAAATCAGAACAATGGGGGGGGGAAATAGGCCGGTTGCTGAAGTTAATGCGCTGATGTGCAGGTAAAAGGCTTGGGCTCAGGTGTGAGCTGAACTCATGGACTCGCCTCACAGGAATAATTGGTTCCTAACTGGAGTCCGAGCAGACGGTAGCTGCGATGCGTCTCGTTGCCTGAGGGACTCTGGGGAGAGACGGCAAGACTGGTTGTGAGGACACACAGTGTTTACAACAAGAACAACAGCGATAATAACAACAACAACGTGAGTCTGCCGACAGATCAGTGCCACATAAAACCACAGCAGAGTAGTGCATATGTAATTTCAACAAGCTTCCTCAGTTATGGCATATAAAAAGACAACTTAAAAATTTGATGTCAGAAGCGCTTCATTTTGTCCTACTAAACTGTGTATTGTGTAGAACACCACTGTAAAATTTCCTTCCACAGTGTCTTGCATAAGCTGCAATAACAGCCCCAGGCTACTAATCCTCTAGCCAGCTTTACTGCTGGCATTTTGTCTTGGCAGGTAGTGTTCCCCCTGGCAACCGCCAAACCTAGATTTTGCCATGACAGTGCCAGGTGGTGTGATGTCTCTCTCCAGGCTCCCCCTGGCAGTGTGCTTTACACCATTCCAGCCACCACCTTGCATTACACACCTAAGGCCTGTATGGTAGCTTATCAATGACAACCGATTTCATGAAGCTTCCAGCAGGTATCTCTTAATCTTTCTTGCAGAGGCAATCTGGAAGTCAGTAGTGAGTTTTGCAACCGAAGACAAAGGATTTTTACGTGCGGTACCATTTAGCCCTCGTTGCTTCTGTCCTGTGATTACATGACCCCCCTACTTCACGGCTAAGCTCCTGTTGTTCATATACATTTTCACATCATAGAAACAGCACTTACAGTGGACTGAAGCAGTTCTACACAGCAGCAGTTTGGCAGGTTGAGCTCTCCAGTACAACCCAGTCTACTAACAATGATTGTCTGTGGTGTGTGCTTGATTTAATGCACCTGTTACCAGTGGTTGCAGCTGACACAGCTGACCCCATTCATAAGAAGGAGTATCTACATACTTTTGGCCGTGGAGTGTATGCACCATTCTACCGAAACATTCTCTCGCAGTCTCTGTCCCATACTTACAGCTTTAATTTCAGTATAGTTGCGCAATCCCCCGCCATAGCACCATGAGAAGTAACGGCTGATTCCAAGATGTGAGGGTGCAAGGTTAAAGGTCACCACAACATCATGTCCTTCCTGTTTAACTTTAATGTCCTTTGGGTACCAGTCTAGAAATAGAAAAAAATGACCAGGTTTAAACAGTGTTGGAAACAACAGCTGATAACCCAGCATGCCGTGCACCCTGAAGTTCACTGCTCATTCTGTTCAGTTTGCATCTACTGTTCAGTCTGATTTTGCTGTGCAGTCTGTATCTGTAACTCACTGGCCAATTCACCATTCACAGTCTATAGACCACTTACCATCAACAGAGGTTTCCTCTGTAATTCTCCAGCATGGCTTCCTCCATTCCTGTCTGACTTGGCGTAAGCTTGTGCAAAGCCCTGCCAGCTGGAGCATGAATGGCATTGGCCACCTGGTACAGCCGGATTGGCTGACTTTGTTAGCATGCATCTGGGTCTCAGCTCTGTTCCTTACCCTCACCGAGTCTACAGCATAATTTCTTGCTACATCTACCATTGAACCATATATTTCACAAACTCCGTCATCAGCAGAGTGCAAATTGTGTTATAAAATGGGCACAAAGGAGAGGAAAATGGATCTGTAGCAGGTTTAACAGGTTGTCCAGCTGCATTACTTACAAAATGGGCTCAGCCTCTAGTTTTTCTGTAGATATGACACAGTAACAGCGTCAGTGTCTGGCAGGGGCACATCCCCTCAGTTCTGCTTTGCCAAGTCGTTTGTTTGTAAAAATCAGTATTTATTTACTTGAGTTTGTTACACTTGAGAGAGAGAGAGATGTTCATAATGTTACACTTGAGAGAGAGAGAGAGAGAGCGAGAGAGAGAGAGAGAGAGAGAGAGAGAGAGAGAGAGAGAGCGAGAGAAAGAGAGAGAGACTCCACCCCCTCAAAAAATGTGGAATGATGCCCGTGTTGTCTGATTACATCTCTTATTAGTCTCTTTTGAAGTGATGAACCATTGATTATTAGATGTTTTACAGATGCTGATGTTAATGAAAATAAATGAACAATTCACTCAATCCAGAATATGAGCCAACCTTTCTAAATTACACTGTTTCATATACCTAACTGCATTAATTGTACCTGATTTCATGGGTATATTTTATAAGTGTTGTTAAGACTCGGTGTTATTTATGCAGTTTATTGTGACGATGCTCTCTAAAATTTAGCATTGACGGCTTTGTAATTTAGACATAAGTGCTTTTGTTGACTGCATAAGGTAAAACTCCCCACTCACCTTTCTCACATTGCTCCAAGTGGTTCTTTTCTGGACATGCTGGAACAAGAGAAATGTAGATATGGGTTTCAGCATGACCTCTTTTTGTAGCACAGAAATAAAGGCTGATAACTCTGGAGCTTCTCAGGGATGTTCACTACCCCTGGCATGTCCTATTTGGGGTCAAGTTGAGCATGGGCATGGGAGCATGTAAGTTCACACACACACACACACACACACACACACACACATTTGGAACATTTGGAATCACCACTCTGTGTCACTTTGGAGCATGCTTGCTTTGGAGAAGCAATCAGAACACCAAAAAAAACCACAAATGACCACAGGGAGAAGATGTAATAAGGTCACACAGATACCAGGCCAAGATAGAACCACCAGCGCTGTAGAACCCACAAAACACTACCTGTGGTGTCACCACATTCCTCAAGTATTCAAATAATTATGATTTATTTTACTCAGATTTTAACATCTGGCTGCTGGGATCAGTGCCTTGGTGCTGTCCCCTTGAGCATAGCACATACACAGAATTAACAGGCGAATACTGCCGTATACGTTTTTGGTGTTTCATTTTGCATTGAGGAAAATAGGAGAAAATGAGGAGACAATACTCCTGTGATTCTATGAGCTCAGCTAATGTTACATCAGTCTTGGTTACCATAAAAACTGGGGCAGCTATTAATAAAACCTTGTGGTAACTATGTTGGGAAAAGGTGTTAAATAAATCCGTGAACTGAACTGAAACAGGAAGATGTCTGTGTGGATTTCCTCTCTGACCTTTAGTTTCCTCCCACAGTCCAAAACCATGCAATTAAGTCTGGTGAGATCTGATATTGATTGCACTTATAAAGTAGTGTTGTGTGTGTGTGTGTGTGTGTGTGTGTGTGTGTGTGTGTGTGTGTGTGTGTGTGCACCTGGGCTTCTATGCCCTAACTGCAGGGTGTTAGTCTTGAATAAAAATAACCTGCAATGGTAGTTAGCAGGTGGCCAACACATCCACCTAACAGACAGCAGAAGATCAGTAGGAACTAAGCTTACTGCGTGTGGAAAAGTGATGGCTTCTGTAGAAGTTCTCCCATTGCTCTGGAACAGGGAGGGCCATCACAGTGACAGCAAACTGGGAAGCCAAGGGCAGCTTGTAGAAGGGATCAGACTGGTACACCTAAGCAAGCAGAAGATAAAAGGCATAATATTGCTTCATTAAACACCCACCTATGCAAGTATGTTGAAGTTAAACTTGCAGTATTGGTTGTTTTTGCTAAAATGCTCTTGAAGGCTGTAGACTAATAACTCAGAAGGACAGCTGACCTTCTCTGCATCTTTGACAGACAGGGACATGTTGCGCTGGAATAGAAAGAGCTGGCACTCCACTTGGGAGCCCCCCAGGGCTTGCAGGGTTACCTGGAAACCCCGAAGGAAGGCAATACCTAAAACACAATCACAGAATGAACAGAAACACACAGCAGATAGCATAACATTGACAGAGCATGTTTTGTAAGATAAAGATTCCCAGCTGTTTTACCTTTGAACATGGTACTGCAAATAAACTTCTCCAGTAACATTTCCAACTGTACAAACAGGTAAAAATAATAAGCTGATATGGATAGAGTGTGTGTTACGTGACCACGGGATCGCTGCTCTAAATGAAACACTACAGATACTGACAACGTTTACTATTTACATGGATCACAGGCTGCATGGAGAATCCTAAATACTAAAAGTGACTATACTAACTAATACTAACGTACCTTTACTATCTATTCTGCATACATAGTTTTTTAGTGTGTTTGGACACGATATGCCTACAAAAAGGATTAAATGGTGTTCAGGTGGATGACAGCTGACTAACATGTATGAATGAAGATGAATTCCAGTTTATATTGGTCTTCTCTTTCTTGTAAAGTATTATGGCTGTACTTTGGTTTTTAATTGTTTTATAATAGCTTTTTATTGTCATTCTGTACATATACATATTACAGCAAAGTTTGATCTCTGCATTTAACCCATTCCCCTGGGGGAGCAGTGAGATACCACATGCAGCACCCATATGGTGTTTCATATGAGCTGGAACCCAAGTATATGGGAGCACACTTGGCAGCGCTGCGTACATACCATATATGCTGGCTCTCCAGGCAATGACAACTGAGTCGTATGTTGGATTGTGATTTTCCACGAATGTTACGGTGATGTTGTGGGGTGCCTGGACGAAGTGGTGGCACAGGGCAGGGCTCTGTGATGTGGTGAGGTAGGAGAGGCAGGGGAATGGAACGCAACCTGGTGCAGGTAGGAGCACAGAAATGGCGTGTGTGCAGGTATGCAGGTGCGCTGGGCTTCATTTGCATTTTAGCAAAAGAAAGACACTATACCAATTTACATGTGACTGTGTGGAGGTGTCATTTAATCCTCGCATCTGTGTAAAAGAGCATCACGTAAATCAAATGAAAAGTGAAAAAAACACTTAATTGGTGTTGTAAAGGAGACCACACAGAGGTCGCTGGGTTTCACCAGTTAGCCACTGTCTCTTTGTCACAGCACACAAAACACAGTGACACAAGCTGTCTGTGTGAGTGTGACCAGTGACAAGGATGGACATGCAGTGAACTGTCACCTTCACAGCAAGTTCAGGTCATGTTTACACTGAAGCTCTGGGAGTTTTTGTGGATGTGTAAAGGTAACGTCCTCAGGCAGGATGTATGGAGAAGGCACACTTACTCCCAAACATCTGGGCTGTGGTGACCCCTAAGGTCATCTTCATGTCTTCTCTGGTGATCCTACAGTACTCGCATGCTGTTCCCCCCTGAAGAATCCAAATGATCTGAACAGTATGTATCTCCACAGTGGTGCTTCGGTGCTTTATATTGCAACTATACACAGGATATATGGATGTCTCATCTGATCCTCATCCAGTCTTGTTGTTGTAATACATTCTCCAATGACAAAACAAGATAAGCAGTCATATTTCATACAGGGTACTGCATATAGGCAGGACTTCAAACTGTAAAATAAAACTCAAATAATGTGATATGAAAATCTTAAATGGTTATTTTTAAAACATCTTGGCCATAGTCTCCTAAATGTATGTATATCAGAAGTTCTACTACCTTTTTCTCTGAGTATACCTATGAATAATTACAGTTCCTGACAGGTGTATTATTGACAAGCACAGTGGGAAACAGTCTGAATGCATAACATCACAGTGAAATATTTTGTAAAATAGAAAGCAGCAAATGTTAAACTAACCGCTATAAATAAATGATCAAAAAATTTATGAAATAGCAGGTGATACAGCTGCATCGTACTTTACACTATTAACATTCAAATAGTAGGTTTCAATGGTTTACTGATTCCTCTGCCATTGACATGCATGTAAATGAGTGTGACATGATGGTATATGCTAACTTTTCATATGAATGTGAATGAATAATGCAAAATACTTTGTGTAGTCTGTGATAAAAAAAAATTTGCAAGCTTTCATGAATGTGGGCCATGAATTTGGGCTGATAGCATGATTACCTGTTGTTGGTTCTGTTTTAATATACATTTAAGATGAATTTTTAAGAAATCCTACATATAGCCTTTGAAAACCATAAACCATTAGATCACTGAAAATGTTTCCACCTTGTACCTTTGCTCGGAACATCCGGCTTGTTATCTCCCATTTACTCTGTGCTAACGATAAACGTGACTCATTTGTTTGTGCAGAGAACGCAGCGATGCTCGTACACTGTGATAGAGAACATGCCCGTATTTATTCAGTCACTATGTTGACTTATGCTAATGTAATAAATCCTGATGAGCCAGTCTGGATAACTGGATTGTTATGAGAAACAGATAAAAACTATTATTTTCACAAGTATGATTCATGAACATTACATAGGCCAGGCAAACCTGTCTGATAAGCACGTAAATTCAAATTGCTAGAGGCGCACACATACATACACACACACACACACACACAAATGTACCTGTAGTTTTAGGAAGTCCTTTTGTATTTTCAGTCTAGGTGGATTAAAGTATCATTCAAATTATTCTACACAGGGTCACAGAGAGGCCTGGATCCCAGAGCTCTGTGCTGTGACAGCTGCACACACAAATAGGGAAAAGGCAGGATTTCAATGCCCAACCACAGAAAGGCAACAGTGCTAACCACTGAGCCACCAAGCAAATCTCTTTTCATACTTTTTAGATTGGAATTCACTTCATTCATAATTAATCATAAGTACTTCAATTGCAGCAAGGCACCAATCCTTTCTTCCATCCATCTATTATCTTAACTGCTTATTCCAACCCACCACAAGGCGCACACACACACACACACACACACACACAACAGGCAATTTGGACACACCAATCAACCTAACCTGCATGTCTTTGGACT
>JABJVR010048896.1:0-23258 GCA_025773905.1 Chitala chitala | reverse complement strand
CCCCTGCCCTGCGCCCTATGTGCTCTGGGATGGGCTCCAGGCTTCCCCGCGACCCTCACCAGGAATAAGCGGTTAAGTTGATGGATGGATGTTTACTTTTTAACATTACACAGAAAAGGGCACACTTAGACAATTAGATTGTCATGTAATCTTCATTAAATATGATGCTTTTTATATTGTTACTTGAAATTTTACAGCGAGCATTTCCAGCCTTTTTAGGTTCATAACCCTGTTTTGATGTCTGAAATATTTTGCGTCCCCAGTTGTGTAAAACTGTTGATAATTCCTTCCTATTTCAGAAAGAATTTTTGATATCGATTTACGTATGACAGAACATTGGCTTGTCATAGTAATATTTGTATTATTTCAAATTAATAAAAAAAAATATTTTTTTAAAATAATTTTTTAACCTATTTTCTCATGATCGCATTTGCACATCAGCTGACCCCAGGTGGAGGTCGCAACCCCAAGGTTGGGAACCAATGTCTGCTGGTGTTACTGCACTAATCACTGAAGATGACTTAATACACAATTTGATGTTTTTGTACAAGCCTATAAAAGAGGGTGTTTGTTTTAGAGGCAGGAGGTCAAACCAGGCAGACATTGATTTTTAAACACAAAATCATTTGTTTTGAGAGAAAATTGCTTTAAAAACAATCACAAAATAATTTAAAGGTATAAAACAGGTTACGCACCACGACTCCCAGCTGACGCTTGCTAACTATAATCACAATTATATAAAGTGTCTTAGGCTATAATGGTTTTGTTTCTAATTTTTGTTAGTGAGTTGATTCACTAACACAAGTTTTTAATTTATTATTATATTTTCTTAAAATGGACCCTCTCCTCCCCATTGCAATAACTTGAGCCCCCTCCCCACCTGAATGTAAGTAATGTGTGTTGGTTTAGGTAAAACCTATTCCTAAGAGGAATTCTGTGTGCCTCAAGCTCTGTGACTTCCTTATCTTTTTGGCTTTATAGCTCAACTTCTGTGTAACTTCCTTAACTTTATGGTCTTAACTACAAAGAAATCTGACATCTGAAGAGTTTATCCTGGTATTTCCCAAATGAGTAGAAGAAAAATAACAGTTGCTGGGCAAACTATGTTTGTCTAATGAGCCTCTGCAGTTCTTCATTGGCTTATAGTCATATGAAATACTCATGATGAGAACTAGTTAGTGATGTCTTTAAGCATGTCACATAACTGATGAAAATATGAGTTATTATGGGTCAGAAGGTGGCTGTAACACATGTACTAAATAGCATATAATGTAAGTAAGTATAATGTAAGTTTCCCATTACTGAAAACACCAAACATTGTTGACAATGTAATTATTTTTTACATTATGGTTGGGGGATGGGGCTGTGCCTAGCACAGGTAACATACGATGCATGAAAGGGTGCACTTTTGATTGGGACCAAATGCAATGTTGGGAGCTAACCCAGAAACTCATAACAAACGACGTTTACAGTTACCAGTTCACCTGAACTATTACACAAACAACATTTTACGCACACACCTGTTTTACCAACGGACAGTGCTCTAAGACCTGCAGGTCTCCTTTCAATCATAAATGCAGACTAATTTTAATTACACACGCAGGGGATTTTGGAGTTTTCTTAAAGTATAAAAAGGGAATTGGTGAATAAAGACCTCCTCTTTCAACTCACTGTACTACACTGTACTACTGGATGGGACTTGGGATGGTCTAATACAACTTACAGTTTTAAGGCATTGAAAAAACTCTAAAAGTAATTTTTATTAACACGTGACTTAAAAGATGAATGAAAAGGCACTGCTTAATGTATAGCATTATGCCCTGTCAGACTGACAAGTATTTTTGCTTCATTTATTTTGTAATATTTTACTTACAGTCCCCCCAAAAGTGTATATAAACAGAAAAAAACAACATAACACTATAAATGTTACTACTGTGTAAATAAGATATCTTATCACAGTGCCTCAGACAGGTTTTAATTCCCACCCACTCGTTGTATTTTGCTAATTTGGCTCATCCTGTCACCTGTTTGGGTACCTCTATTTAAGTTATGCTTTTAGGGAGGCATTCATGCCTTGTTCTCTGCTTAGCCCTGTCTTGATTAGTGCTGAGTTGTTTAGTCCCGTCTTGATTAGTGCTGAGTTGTTTAGTCCTGTCTTGATTAGTGCTGAGTTGTTTAACCCTGTCTTGATTAGTGCTGAGTTTTTTAGTCCTGTCTCGTTCAGTCCTGTCCCGCCCAGGTTTATGAGGACTAAGTTTTGTTTCACATCTTGTCCTTTGCCTTTTTGTTCAGTAAAGATTGCACCTGGAATCTGCATCCAGGCACAAGTCCTTGAAATCATTCATTACTCATCTCCAAAATGTTAAATATTTCCGTACAAAAAATGATTTATTGTAGAGTTTACTTCAATTTACCCACGTCACGAACAGACACTGCTGAAAGTTTTCACAGTAATACTTTCACAAAGTATTACAAACAGTAAATGTAGAATCCCACCTACAACCTGTGTGACTTGTGACTGTACATAAAACAGTCAGCCAGTAATATACAGTATGTAGGTAATTAATTTTAATTTCTGGCTGTCTGTCATAAAGCAAACAGCATCATTGTGCCCTGGCGGCTCAGTGCTAGGCTGCTCATATGACAAGACTTCTGGGAAACTGCAGCAGCATCTGCAATAACAGCGTTTGCTTTGGCTCCGTTCTGCCATTGTGTTTATATGTGAATATAGTTTCAGTATAACGTCCTTGATCTCTCTCAGTGCTTTGTTTTAAAAATTGTACAGCACTGTAATGTAGCAAAAACAGTGCAAACATACGTGCTACAATGCAGTACGCAGTAACACTGTCTAAGGGGAAGCCAACCTTACACAAAGTTTTACAACACACCCACAACCCCATGGTAAATAGAACCCTACCTGTGTTTTGGTTTCTATATTAGTTATTCTATTACCGGAGTGCCCTGCCAAAATGGAATGTGTCCCAGCAGTCCCTAGTAAAAGAAGTCCATCACGAACAACTCTCACCTTCACTTCACCAAAGAATTTAGGGTCATTGTTAAAAGGAATTCTTTTTAAAAGTTCAGAATTTTCTTTCCTGAAAGTAAATATGAAAACCTTACACTTCAAAATAACCTGTCACTAAAGGTGCTGGAACAAAATCAGACACATTCACTGTACATCTGAACTAGTACGCCCTTGAAAGCAGGAGTCCCAGATCAACACAGGGAAACCTTTGGACTTGCAATCTGTAAAAAAAGCAAGAGAGAAAACACAGAGGTTTGGCCAGTCAGTTACTGTGTCCAAATTATTATGTTATTTACACAAGAAACATAGTTCCTCCCCATAACAAAGACTTAATTTCCTTTGACGGATAAAATAGAAAAGTATAACAATAAACATTGTTACATAAAAGATAAATGCAGAGGAGCTAAAAAGAACACCAGTCTTTAAGCAAAAAAAAAAAAAAAAGAATAAAGCCATATTTCTGAAATGTGAAAGAGAGCAGAAGGAGGAAGAGGAAGTATCTAATCTGTGCATCTCAATAAAAAGAACAACTGAATGAATTTCCAACAGCTGAACATGGCATCTGAACACCACTAAGCTACAACAGAATAAGTAAATAAAATGTGGCCTGTGGTAGCAGAAAGGCTCTGGAAACAAGGTGTTCATAAATTGCAATATAATATGTATTAAACCTTTGTACACCACAAGCTGGATAAGCAGTTTTTGAAAATGGGTGGATTAAATCTCTATCAGTATGGCTGGAGCCAAGAAAGACTCTCTGTTAATGATATTACATTCTTTCCTACTTAAATGGAATAGCAACTTGGAAGCAGTTCAGTTTATATGCAACCATTCAGGCACAAGCGAGGACATTAGAGGTTCAGACCAAAGGATATGCCAAAAGAATCAATAAGTAAATAAAGACACACATGGTAATATCAGAAACACACTGCAATGATAAAGGAAAAACATTAAACCAAGGCCCAGTTCACACCTAACAGTTCATTAAGGTTGTATAATGAAGCCTTCCAGATGCAGCTAGTTACGTTTGTCCTTGTTACACAGCAAACTGTAACAGTGGCCCCGCCGGGGATTGTTTCCAGCCAGTAATGAGAAACTAGGTGCCAGTGTATCCAGCACACGTGGGAGAACCAAGGCAGCCACACCACTGTCCCTGACACCCAGGAGACAGGACTCACCAGACCAGGCCATTGCGTGCTGTAGGCATTTGAAACAGAACCATGGCAAAATATGACTAACATCATAAAAACGTCAAAAAAAGGCAAAATTAATTGCTTTTAAAAACATTTGTTTAGTTTCCACATAACTGAGGTCTGTTACTAAAAGAATACACAGAAAAATGCACATGTACTAGTATTCATTGTAAGTTGCTTTGGACAAAGGCATCTGCTAAATGAACAAAATGTGAATGTTAAATGTAAAAATGCACATGCAAAAACAGATGACAGGAAATGGACATACTGTATATATTAGGTGGCTACTACCCAGGGCTATTAAAGCTCTGCACACCATTACTCTGGATACACTAATGCAATAATATTTCACTATATCACGACTGAATTTCAGTGAAAATGCAAAGTAAACAAACTGCCCATATTTATGTAATATGGGATCCCTTGGACACCAAATTTAAACAATTTAAAACTAAAAAAGAGTATTTGGAAGGTTGATAAATTTTTTTTTAGACTACTATTCAGGATGCACTGGGACACTTTTGTAAAGTAATGGTTTTGTTTTTGTTGTTGTTTTTGTTTCTAAAAAAAAAATAACATGCTTTTTGCACATTACACAATGAAAGTAAACAGCAGGGAGTGGGACATATTGGCTTAATTCTGAAACATTTTCTGTTATCAGCTCAGCCGTGCAATTTTGTAATTATATGTTTTTAAGATGTTACTTAAATACCAGTATTTTTGACATCAAAATTTGCCTTCTAAAGCTACACATGTATTGTTTTATAATAAAACCTTTCAAAGTTTAGGAAAAAAAAATCTAAACCACTCATTAAATATTAGGGTTACAGGGATGTGGATAAAATGCCTAGTAAAAAATCATGACAGAGTTCAGGTATAAACATCAAGCCACTTATAGCAACATTTTATAGTACTGCATTATGAGTGGCCAGGATTGCAAAAGCACCTTCGCTCAACAGAATATTTTGCCAGCAACAAATTAGAAAAATAAGCACATTTTGCAAATCTGTATCAAAGTTTGCCCTTAGTGAAATACAGCTTTGGAGACCTAAAGCACAGGGTGAGTTTTCCACTCAGTAAAATGAATTGCCTAATAAATTTCATGGCTCAGATAAACTCTTAATGGCCTCTAACCATGAAAAACATCATAACAAGGGTACATTTATGACACCAGCCTCTGCTTTGACTTGGGTGTATTTTGTAATGATTAGAACAATTACTGCAATTTGAAGTAACATTCTGCCAGGCTACTTTCTTGAGCAACTCAACGTGACCTACTAAGAGGAGAAATACGTAAGTCTGCCTCGAAAACTGCTGTGATATCAGCCTCAAAGCAGAGAAATTTGACCTGAAACTGCTTAGGCCAAACCTCAAATTTCATTCTTTTCTCTGTCTAAAGAAATGGCTGCAATTTCATTTGAATTCCATCTCCATTAAGATAATTTAGGTTAAACCGTTTTTCAGTCAAGTAGTGGCTTTGAACAAAAAGGCAAAGAGACAAATACTCACATTATCTAAGCCATTTACTACTCAAATTTGGGACTTCACTAATCAAACTTAAGTGATCAGACAATGCATGTACATTAGGCCATTAAGACAATTTCAAAGGCTGCTAATCAGTCAAAGAAATGTAATTTAGTCAATGAAAAGAGCTGTATGCTTTCGGAGACAAGAGAATGGTTTTCCCATGGCTGGGTGCTCTTTGAAAAGTGTCCTGAAGATCAATAATAAGATTTCAGAATAAATAAGGGTGTATTTCCTCCTTTTCTGAATTTTATTCATTTCCCTGAAACAAGAGCAGAACTAAGAATTCTAATTGCCATTACAAAGTCATTCCATACTGTTGTGGTATGCACAGTTTTTGACATTGATTGGAATGGAACTGGAAATCTTACAGTTTTGTTTGTGCCCTGACTGCTATTTGTTGGTTATTGGCCTTTGGTAACCTTTGGTAGTACAGCCGTAACACTGAAGCAGCTTTGCAAAGGTTAGGGGCAGAAGAATCCTGCAAATGTGAGAAATCACAACTACAAATGGCCCCCAACAACCTCAAACCATAACAGTATGCTAGCCTCACCGATAACATAAAACATCTATTTATTACCAATTTCTAAACAAACTATGAAGCATATCTAGAATTTACACTGTATGTGTCAAAGTCCTCATAGAAAGTCATCACAGTCTTCCTCTTGTTAGTAATACTTTCAGAAGCACTGGGAGCACTATGTTTTGGATAAAAAATTTTAATTTTAAATAATTATTTAAAAGTTATTGTGAGATTCCACAACAACGGCAGCTAACGTGTGAGTGAGGGAACAGGCGGGTTTCAAACCGGAGTTGTCATTGCCCAAGGAGCACACCAGACAGGAGGATTAGCCTGCTGAGCCAAAGACTCTCATCTTTAGCTCTTGTAGCTAATCGAACTCCTGTCCTGACCCAAGGGGTGACATCACCATCACCATCACTGCAGCCGACCGGCTACCACATGCAGTGGCCATTACAATATTATAAAGAAAGTAGCTTATGCCCTTATGTTAACAAATTAAATAACACTAATATTTTACATATGATTTCTTGTGACACTAATCATTTCAGCATTGTTTACATAACCGCAGATACCAGACTCATGAATGTGGAGGGACAGCTGTAAACACTGTGTGCTCCATTAGGCGTGTAATGTTAATACCTTACATGTTTGTGGCTAACATAAATGTTAAATACATGGCCCTTACATCAAATAGTACTCAAAAATGCTGATAGATTTGCGGATAGATTTTTTTAAGCAGTGCTCCTAGGCTCAGAAATTATTCTTAAACATTGTAGAGCACTCGCTCGTCATCTCAAGGAGTTTCCTCAGAGGAGATCTGCCCCTGAGAATACTGTGTGTGTACTCTGTTCTTTAAAATAAAGGTCAGTAACAGTGAGGACCAGGCAGCTGAGAAGCTGTGGGTCAACACCTAAAACAAAGGCATACTCATTGTACATCAGCACTTCCAGAACAGGTGAGTTTGGTGCAGATCTCAATGCTCCCAGTGTTAAATTTACTATATATTAGTACGTACAATATTAGTTGTAAGTCAAAGTAACTGGTGTTTACAAATAAACAAACAAACAAATAAATAAATAAATAAATAAATACATGAACGCCAGTAACTGCCAGTGTTTTATGGTCATTGTTGGGAGTGGGAAATGGGAAGTGGGATAAACTGCAAGTTGAGATTTAAATGCCTTTAAGATTGATAAGCATTAGATAACGTGTGATATAAAGAATATTATCATATACCGATGTGGAGGGATTACCACAAGTATATACTTTTAGGGTTTTAACACCAATATTTGATTGTATAGGATATATACTATGTTGTATAACTGCATAATAGTCAGCAACATATAATAAACTTTAATACACATAATTCTCTCCAAATGTTAACAAGCATGTAAATGTATATAATTCCAAACAAGAGTGTTGCATCACATGTAGCTGACTTTTTAGGAACGTGATGTGCCGAGATACTGATTAGCCTGACTCTGCCAGGTGTGTCCAAATCCATTGACTCTTGTGGTTTTGGACTCAGGATTCCACAGAACGGAGCCTTTGCTTAGCATTTGTTAAGCTCCTTACCATTTTCAGCAGCTGTATGTTGGTGTATGTTAATATTACATTCCTCTCTTCCCCCTTTACAGTTTCAGTGCATGTAGTTAAACGAACATTGAGAAAATAGAGGCTTTTTTAATGGGGATCCTGAGAGACAAAAGAGAAAGCATTAATCAACAATGATTTTTCAAAGGCAAACTATACATAAATCAATAATATACACACTTATGAAGTCAGACACTTTTAATTTTGATGTGTTTCTGTTTTTTGACAAATTAACAGTTTTCCACAATAGATGTATAAAATAAACAGCAGGGAGTGGGACGTACTGGCTTCATTCTGAAACATCTGCTGCACTAGTGGCTGATGTATGTTTTCATGGTATATTTCACGCTCTTTGTTGCAGCCAGTTAGCTGATGTTACATTTGGGGCAACATCAACATATCTGTTTATTTTCTTCTTGTACTTTCTGGATGTCACTCTGGCTGCATGTGCTTCTGCTGGGGCCAAATCTTAACATGTCCAGCAGAGCTGACCTCACCGCTGTGCAGCTCTGTCCTTGTGGGCACCTCTTTCACACATCCAGTATCTATCACCTTCTGCTGCTGCCCAAAAACATTTTTCCAATTTTGTAGTGGACCCTGATTTTGGGTTTTTAATCAGCATCCTTCATGAAACCACATTTAAATTCATGTACAAGTACCAACTATGACCCGAACTATGTTAAACTAGCTTTGTATCAGCTTGGATTTTAAAAATGTATTTATTTATTTATTTTTTGTTTTGGTGGCACGGTTGTGTGGTGGTTAGCACTGTCTCCTTGCACCTCTGGGCCTAGAGATTGGCTCCTACCTCAGGTTTGTGTGTGTGGAGTTTGCATGTTCTCCCTGTGCTTGGTGGGTTTTCTCTAGGTTCCTTCCACAGTCCAAAGACATGCAGGTTAGGTTGATTATAATAATAGCAAATTGGTGTCTCCAAATTGCCCGTAGTGTGTGTGCCCTGTGGTGGGTTGGTGCCCTGCCCTGTTCCCCTTGGGATGGGCTCCAGGCTTCTTGTGACCCTGAATTGGATAAAAGGTATAGAGGATGGATAGATTTTTTTAAGCAGTGCTCCTAGGCTCAGAAATTATTCTTAAACATTGTAGAGCACTCGCTCGTCATCTCAAGGAGTTTCCTCAGAGGAGATCTGCCCCTGAGAATACTGTGTGTGTACTCTGTTCTTTAAAATAAAGGTCAGTAACAGTGAGGACCAGGCAGCTGAGAAGCTGTGGGTCAACACCTAAAACAAAGGCATACTCATTGTACATCAGCACTTCCAGAACAGGTGAGTTTGGTGCAGATCTCAATGCTCCCAGTGTTAAAAATAAAATCTAATGTTATATGTTACATAGACAACTGAGACGTGGTTTCAAAGCAAAGATGCGGATGAGCACAGCATTAATCTTTCCTTGTAATAGCTGATGGGGGGTGGGGCTGAACTATACATGAAAAATAAATTGCAGGCCAAGGAATTTATGCGTGAACAGGAGAAGCTATGGTGAGCTTATATGGGAAAAATTGGAGGATAAAACCAGTAAGTATTTAATCGTAGGTATGTGCTACATATGCTGCCAAATGCAGATATTTAGTGCAGCTGTGTGTTTAATAAGGATATCAGAATCAGAGGAGGAATGGTAGTGGTTTTATCCAGTTTAAACTGTGAAACTATAACTGGAAGCATGTTATGTTACAGAATGATTAAAATAGCAAAGAATTCTTTTGTATTGGAATTTTTAGTGAGGTCTAACTTTGATAGGAGAGTCACTGACCTGAGGACTAACCTTGAAAGGAGAGTCACTGACCTCAGGACTAACTTTGAAAGGAGATTCACTGACCTGAGGACTAACTTTGAAAGGAGAGTCACTGACAAAAAAAGGTATATTGAATTTTAGGTTATGGAAAACAAAAAAAATATATATAAAAAAATAGAAGTGAGAGGGAAGGAAAATGTTATGGTGCTTTGTGATAATAACGTGTCTGAAATACATGTACTCGAAAGAAAGAAATGTAAGAGACAAAACGACACTTCACATCATTATGCAAAGAAAATAATTTGTCAGCTTAATGGCTGAGTTATAATTATATAAATTACTGTGATGTAAACATACAAATTTGCTGCATTTTTCCGAGCAAATTATTAATTTATTATTAATTTTTTTGATTTGGACATCTCCAGCTTAATGGTACTTTGTTTTTTAAAAGCCCTTTTTATATCTATAAAACAATCTAGTGTCATTAGAAAAAAAATGTTCCCAAAGTGTTCTTCCTGTTTGGGAACATGGAGATAAATCATTTGCAGAGTGCCTCTGTTTGATGGAAACTCAGTAGGCCTCTGTAGGTCCATGTCTATGTAATTTATCTGCATGGGACACATTGTCACAAACTGGAATTAGATGTAAAGGCTATTAATAGAGACATCCCCCATTCTTTGTATAGCAATGAAAAGGCTTCTGGCACTGGTTTGGATAATTTGTTAACCCTTTTCAGTCTCTAAAATTAATCTAAAATGCCTGTGTTTGAAATTTGGAACTTACTGAAGTGAGCCCATTGATAATTATCATTACATGTGAACTAATTGCAACAATTAATGGGGACAGTTATAAACTGAAGAGAGGAAATAATATTTAACCTATTTCAGTGGTGGTCCTACGGCAGACGGTGATCCACTTACCATCTGCGCTTATTTTGAAGCACGCTACAGCACACTACTCAGATGCAGATATGAACAGCAGCGGTGTCTTGTGGCGTGTCAGCACAAGCAACACAAACTCAGCCATGGCTAAGACAGGCGTGATCCGCATACCACTAGGAGGGAAAAAACAAGCAACAAACAAGAAACAAATAGCTGCCAAGATAAAGACATGCAAGATTAAACCCACAAGCCAAATGTGATTATGGGAAGTATAAAGGGCTGATTTGTCGATGGACTGATCAGCAGTTTAAGAGAGGACAGAGCTCTTTTTAAACATAAAGTCATGGATGTCAGTTATTGAGAAGTGCTTTTGGGTTTTGAGCTTGGGTAGCTAATCCTCTTTATGTGTCAGCGAGGGTCACCGTGCTGCTGAATGTGCACCACGAGGACATTAGATTAACAGCTGGCAGCCGATACAGACTCTTATTGGCTTACGGTTCGCAAAACCCCATTATTATTGGCAGAGAGATGACAACAAATGAATACTGTTGCTTGTATGTAGCTCATTAAGAATGTGCATTCAAAAACTTAAGAAAACAAAACTAGTAGTGTGCAGTTTTAATGCATAACTCATTAAAATACTATGGTTTTTCAAGACAATGCAAATTCTCACAGCTTTACTGATGTTACACAAATTAGATGTAGCGTGCATGTTTGAAACATGCTAGCCAGTGGAGGCCTTGATTCCCGTATTGTTCTTAATGCAGACTCCCCTACGTATGTGTGTGCTGGGCTGTGTCTCCAGGTCTATGGCTGCTTCTGTCTGACTCCTGGTGGCGAGGAGTTTCAGGAACAAAACAGCATGAGTGCTCTGAAGAGTGCAGTGCGATGGACCCTGAGCACCTGCAGGGAAAGTGCCTGTCTGCATTCTTTGAGGGGGCTTTAGGGAACCTGAGCTTTGCCAAGCATAATAAACTAATTCCACTCTTTATTGTTATGCATTTCTGGGTCTCCTGTCCAGGGTCCCTCGTCTCCTTGCATGAAGACGGTGGAATATTAAGTGCTACCGACACACACTTCAGCTCACATTGCCCATGATGCAGGAAACAGCAATAAAGAGGGTTGGCCAGTGTTAACACACAAGCTCTGTTCTATTCTTGGATACATGTCCTACCCTATGTTCTCAAGGGCATCTTCAAATAAAACAATGCATGAGACTTTTGAAGAAAAAGGTCTGCTCACCTTTTTGTCATAAATCTATGTTCTTGCTTTAAAAACCAACAGGGCTTATCTTAAGAGTGGGAAGCACACAGCATCTTATGTGCTCATGGGATATGCTCTAGGATACGGTTTGTGAAATAGTGTCAAATAAAAGGGAAAATTAATTTCAGCTGTTGTTTTACATTATGCCACAGTTGCTTCCACCCTTGTGATTAGCTGAAGGACATATATTGCCCAATACTGGCACTCAAAAAAAATTTTTTCTATCACATTTTCTTCATAATGTAATTTAAGGAGCAACAACTGTAAGATGGTAGTGACAAATTAATAAGGTTGTTTGATGCTACCTGAAAATGAATCATAGTACAGTACACCCTTCCATGAATTGCCACCTTATCATGGTGTAGGGGTTTGTGTGCCCCACTGATCCTAGGACCTATGTTCTCAGGGCAAATGAGCTACGTGGGACTGTCCGCCTGTGGGCCCACCACCAGTGCATCGCGGATTGGCAGCAGCCTTTGGCAGACTTATCCCCAGGTACAGAAACTGGCTTTGGGAGCATGGGATGTGACATCTCTGGTGAGAAAGGAGCCAGAGCCAGTGTGTGAGGTGGAGAGATACTGTCAAGATGTAGTCAGATTCACCTTTAATGCACTGCCAAACCTCTGAAGAGGGGCTGGATTCTATTCCACTCTAGAGTTGCCCTGCCAGAGAACATCAAGTGTTCTCAGTGGGGGATCCATATTGCAAAACTGTCCGTTAACAGATGCTCAATACGATTGACATCTGGTGAACTTGATGGCCAGTATAGTACATACTCCTCAAATCAATCACACACACTCCTAACAACATGTCAAGGGGAATTACATTGCTCAGACAAGCTTGTTCCATCAGGGCAAACAGTTATCATAAAAGGGTGGACCTAGTTTCCCAGGATGGACAAGTAGCCTGCAGCATTCAGGGTGTAGTCCAGGGAGATGAGCACTCCCAGTGATTCCCAGGAAAACATTTCTCACACTAGTACACTACCACTGCCTGCCTGTCATCGCTGGACCACTAAATGGTGATAAGGTGATACCTTTTGTCTATTCCCCACTGAATTCTCCATTGACCATTGACTCAGTACAATTCAGTTCAATTTTTTATATAGTGCATTTTACAACAACGTGCCTCAAGAATAACATTGTTACAGAATAACAGCAATAGGAATAAATAGACTGGCTGCCCAGCCCCTCCTGAGCATGCAAACATTGCAGTTCGAAGCACGATTCAATCAGAAATGGTGACTTTGTTCCAGTTGCTGATGGTACAGTGCCTTCGTTCAGGAGCAAAATCACTGCGTAGTTTTGCGATGTCTGCCCCTAAGCATGGGTACATTATATGGACATCTATTCCAAAGATCCATAAGGTACAGGGTTTGTTGGACAGTGCACTTAAACACAGCCCTAGATAATAATAATGATAATAACAATAACAATAATAATCAGCTTTTATTGTCATTGTGAACATATGTAGGTTACGCATACATGTCACAATGAAATTTGTTCTTTGCATTTAACTCATCCCCTGAGGGGGTGCAATGGGCTGCCAGCTACATGCAGTGCCCGGGGTGTTTTGCTCAAGGACCCACCGGGCTGTGCTGGGATTTGAACTGTAAGACTTCTACATACCAGCTTGATGTTCTAAACCTACCTTGATTAAGCTTCTTGGTCACTATTTCCAGTGTGGCCCATCTGTTGGCTCATACAAATTGTTACACCACGATTTCCGTTACGTTCCCACCCTTCGGTCAATAGCCAACAATCATACATTTGCATTTATTCATTTAGCAGACGCCCTTGTCGAAAGCGACTCACAACAGAGTGAGAGCACACATGCATATTAAACAAGATCAGACAATATCTGGGAATCCAGCTAAGTAAGTGCTGTCCTATAGTCGAAACTGCATACCTTTTCCAAATTCTCTTAGGTCATATCCTTTCCCCCTTCTGACTCACATTTGCTTCTGGTCAGTTTCTACTATCCTATTATATGCCATTTTACCATTTGTACCTTTACATGTCTGTGATTTGATTACTGGGAGGTCCCAATTATTTTCCTCCTTTCCGACGTGTTTTTCAGCGTAGCGGTGTTGACATGCTCAATGTCTTGATGCCCTCTGCTGCCTATACGTATATAGCCTGTATATACAGTGAACATTTTAATGTTTGCTTCACAAATGTTTTTATCTGTTGTTTCTCTTTTGTTAATAATTGTGGATTAACCAAGTGTCTCAGGGTGCTGAAAATCAGTGAAGGTGCAATGTGCAGTGAAGCGCATTAGTGAAACACTTGCAGTAACATCCCTAAGAGGACATTTTGGTGAGACACTGGTAACTTGGCAATGTATCAGACCCGTGGTAGCAACATCAGCCAGCCCATCTTCACCAGGGACTACTGACACATTGTTGACTCACTACAAATATGTCGGTTTATTATTATTGTTGCTGTTCAGATTGGACTTTTTTCTTGCAAAACTTGTAAAGGACATTTCAGACCTAAAATTGTGAATATGTCAGACCTAAGTGTTAAAAAAATAAGAAACATTGGAGGTAGGAGAAGCTCTCATTGCCTACAGCTGTCACTTCAAGACATTGCAAGAATACACCTGCCAGGAGTCCTCAGTTCAGCACCACAAACAGTTCTGAATGAGGTAGGCTAATGACAATAAATACATAAAGTTAATAATTCATTAATGATAAAGTAAATCAATATAACCACTAAGTAATTACATTTAGTTTATATAACCATAAACATTGGATATAACATGATCACTGTCTTGCTGTGCACTAAATGATAGTATAACCGCAATACTAGTGATAGTAGGAGGAAATGTTCGTTAATGTCTATATTTTTTAATCATCTGTGTCACAATACACAGTATAAGAAATACTGAAACTAAAACTGTGGTGTAAGAGCAGTGATGCACCTGGGCTAGTGTTGCCTCTTTTGGCATCATGCCTAAAAGCGGAGCAGAGTACGGCCACTGTGGAATGATACAGCCATGCCTCTTGTGCATTACTGCTTAATAAGTCACCTTCTGTTAGGGCCCAATAACTACCACTTCCATCACAGTAAAAAAAAATGTATCCAATTTCCTGTTTTACATACACGTATGTTTTTATTGGGTGCTTTCTTTTTATAAATAATTCTATTGTTTTAAATATTGAAAGCTTCAGTAGAGAGACTTTAAAAAGCCGTGGAGTTTGAAAACATGTGTTAAGGCACTTCTGGCCAATGAAACTGGAAGGTGTATCACATATGGCATAAGCTGTAAGAGCAGGAAATCCTCTTAGACTGTTTGTGCACCAGGGATAATACCATCTTGGGCTCCCAGTACAGCACTCTTTGCTTAACCTCTTGGCACATTAAGACAGCAATCTGGTGTAAATGATCAGTGCGCCAGTGCGGGAGTAATTACACCGTCTCTGATTAGGTTCAAATAAAGGCTGACCTCATAAAGACAAACAAGTGGCTGGTTTGTGTCAGGCACCATGCCAGAACCATTCCTACTTAGACAGGCTTTAACACAATTGCTACATTAGTTTATAATACATTTAGCAACGCTGTTGGAGTCTGTTGCAAGGGCGATTCTGGCATTTTGGCCTGGCGAGGAGGGGCTCTGGGTCAGTCTGGGAAATGCAGGGTGTATAAAGGAACACTTATATCTAGAATCATATGTACTTTTACAATTATGAAATTATACATAAATAATTAAAAACAATGTAGTCACTATCTGTACCTTATGTATTTAGTATAATTCTAAGAGATACATTACTCTCATACAAATGAGATCAAGCAGCAAATAGATTTGGGTAAGAATGAGTGTTTAAGGGGGCTAATATTGTAAACATGATGGGGGGGGGGCAAAGTAATGCTACAAAAAAGGTCTTGCTTTGCTGCTGGTTGGTTGTAAGAACGATTCCACATTCAGAGAATAAGTTAGCAAAGGCAGCAAAGAACATTTAAGGTGCATTTTTATACATACAAACAACCTGAGCAGCCTGCATGAACAAAACCGCTTTTCTCCTTTGTAATTTTTCTAAACAAATAATGTTCGTCATAATATGTCACCTACACAACCTGAAATATTGCTTTCAGACAAAGGTACAGTTGATCCAATTATGTCAGTGAATAACTTCATGTATAATTTGCTTATTGTAAGACTATAAAAAAAAAACACTCGCTCTAAATGCAAAGTACATTGTACTTATTCATTTATGTTTATTCTTTTATCATGAATTTGATCTGATGTATGAGTTTTAAAAGGATTTTTGATTGTCAGTGTAATTATTTACCCTACACTAGTTTTCCAAAAATATTACCACATATAAAATTTTAATCAAAGGAATTAACAATTGAAAATTAACAGGATAGTTCAATTTATAAAATGATTGCACTGTCAACATTAAAAAGTAGGCACCATAATTTATTTGGCTGTTATTTAGTTTTTTTTTTTCAAAACATTTATCCATGGAAGGGTCTCAGGACACCTGGAGGCTGTTCCATTCGACACAGGACCGAAGGTAGGAAGCGGTCTAGCAAAGGGTAAAGCGGGGCAACACATCACTAGGTCCACACACACACACACACACACACACACACACACACACACACACACAAACACACACACACAATGGACAATTCAGACTCACCAAGCTGCATGTCTTTAAATTATGGGAGAATATACACATATTCATATATTCGCCAAGTCTGCTGATTGGGATCTGCCACTCAATCCATAATGCCCTGACCCTAACTACTCCCTCTGCAGGTGGTGAATCCACAGAAGAACAGTCCCATGTAGCTTGTTCAGGCTGTGCCCGACCGGGCCCCATGGGAAAGACCATCAGTAAGTCGCAGATGTGCTCCTTCAGGCTTGGCTCCAAGGAGGGCCCCATGGTATTGTGGGTGAGGTAACTGGGTAACTGGATCGAAAGAATGAGGTCGTGGATACGAGTAGCAGAAATGAGCTTCCTCCAGTAGGGTGAGGAGCTCAGATATTGAGGTAGTTTTCCAAGTAAAGTGTCTGCCCCTCCACATCAAAAGGAGCAGGCTGAGGTGGTTCAGGCAAGGATATCCTCTGGACATGTCCCTGGGGAGACATTTTGAGCATGTCCTACAGAGAGAATAACCTGGGGCAGACCAAGGACTAGATGGAGAGATTATACTTCTCACCTGGCCTGGGAGCGCCTGGGTATCCCTGGGGATGAATTGGAGGAGGTGGCTAGAGAGAGGGAGGTTTGGGCATCTCTGCTTAGACTCCTGTCCTTGCAACCGAGACCTGGATAAGTGGAAGAAAATGGATGCAATCAAATGTTAAAAGAAAGTTGAACAAATTACATTATGACATTTTCTACATTTAACTTAAAATTTTGTTTCCATTCCTTTTGGTAATGTGTAAATAACTGAAATGTTTTTGGTATACACACACACACACACACAGACACACACATACACATATGTGTGTATGTATGTGTGTGTATTTATTTATTTCTTCTCTCTTTAAAACTTGCATTACCATAATCCTCTTTGTGTGATCACTTTGAAATTTAAATATGGCAATTAATAAATAGATGTGTTCAGTTACAGTGTTGCCTTAAAAAAAATCATAATTCCTGGCCCACGTACGTTTGCTCTTGAAAACCCATGAAAGTGAAGCCTCCCAATACAATTTTTTTAAATAGATGCAGAGTTACAGCAAGGTAAGATCTGTCAAAAGTCATGTGGTGCAAGGCTTGATCAAAAGCTGCTGCGATCTTCTGTCTAGACTGAATGTCAGGTCTTATAAGGTGAGAGTACAGACATGCGCACCTGCACACACACACAAATAACACATCTGCGTTGAGCCTCCTATGAATACAAGCTTCTATAAACTATTTTATATAAGAGGTACATTACATACATGTGAATGGTTTTTTTCCTCACAAAATGAGACCATGCTGCTGTAACCAGTTCAGTCCTGTATGGTTATATATCAGTCCAGTTTCAAACTGGGACTCATCAGAGCTCCTGGACACATTAATTTGATTTATTTATTTATTTTTTGTAGTTCTTGTTCATGGGACATTCTTGTGAGTTGCCTCATGGAATAGAAAAAAATAAATTGAAATTCCGCCTGGTTCTGTAGCATTTCTACTTACTCCGCTATTGATTTGCTCAGTGGAGTTTTATTCAGAGACCTTGTCCTGTCCTTACAGCTGTGCATTAAGCAAAGAAATGCAAGTAAAGAGGCTTTTTGTGCTTTTCTTCAGCACTTTGCTGCCCGAATTAATCCTTCAACATTATTTGCCTCATACAGTATAACGGTAAAAAAAAATAATTTTTATTTCAACACAAAGGTTTTAGTAGCTGCTCACCATAGATGAAAAAATGTTTGGAATTTTTAAGAACTGGTTAAATTGTAGCATGTTCTGATATGCATATTTTCTACTTTTAATGTACTAGATAATACTCAACGTGTTAGATTAAGAAATTTAATGAAATATGTTTTAAATGTTATATATATAGTGTCCTGTCAGGTTTTTGTTAAATATCTTTAATTAATTAGGATGGGAACCACATAAATGTGTTTATCCTGATATTAAAATTAAGTAGGGCCATAACCGATGCTTTAAAACTGTAAGAAGCTAAGTTTTCCATTATCACTTGTGTTCATTTTTGGTACTCAATTTACATTTGTAAAGAGGTCGTAAGGTTCCAATATACATACTTTTGCGATAGCATCCTGCTTACAATTCAAGTTAACATGCAGCTGATAATTAAATGTTCATCACCCTGAAACAGAATTTCTGCAGCATTGTTAACGGTTTATGTCAGCATAAACTAATTAAAATGTATGTGGTTAACAGAATGGACATGTTACAATTTTGTGTTTTTAATTTAAATATCTATTTTTAGACTTTTTATAATTGCTTGCAAGGCAATTTTCACAGTTCCACACTTGACCGTTTGCTCTGTCAGGGTCAAAATATGACTTTACAGGATAAAAAAAGTACAGATTGAAGTGTTTTCAGTTAAGCCTATTCATGCAATATTATCTACATTGTGTGAAAACACAGTGGCATCTTCACATTGGGTATGATCATAAATCCTAAGCAATCATGTTCAAAATCTTCAAATAAAATTTTGATATTTTCAAAGTGTTTCAATTCAATTCAATTTTTATATAACACCTTTTGTAACAATTTGTTTACATCGTGGGAGAGAAACATTCCTACATTACAATATTATGTAAAGAACTGAAGGCAACTCTCCTGTATGGTTAGTCTAACAAAATAAAAACTAAACAAAAATGTATAACGTACGCATTACCCATCCCTACATTAACTTATGTTCTATAAACTATCAGAAAAAAGATCATTTCACACTATAAATGCTACTTAAAACAGCAGTGCTTTACACTCTAAATCTGATATTAAATTTAAAACCATCAGACAAAGTAAATTTTATATAACAAAAGCAATACAAAAATTCATTTTGTTATCATCATTTTCAACTCATGATGTTTACTCTGTTGTTTGGGCTTCAGCGGTCAAAGCAACGCTGAGTGAAACTAAATAACAAAGAAATCTGTGAAGTGGATCTAATGCCTTTCATGTAGTAGCCCTTTACAAAGTAGTGATACATAATGACTTGTGTTTTTTCATTCAACATTAAGGACCCAATGACAAGTAACAAGTTAAGTTCAGGATGCTACTAATAATTTATGTTAGTTTAATCATAATGATTCCAATGAACTGGTGTTACGAAGGGTCACAGTCTAATTCATGCCAAGAAACAGTGAATTATTACCTGCTGTTTATAAATTGTGGTACAATGTGTGTCATATATTTTGTTTTGTGATGAAATATGGAGTTACGGGCATGTGGTAACATTTATCCCAGAGCTGTTATTGTCACTGTTTGGCATTGTGGCCTCAAGCCATTTCCGCACAGCAAGGGCCAAACAGTACAAAAAATTGCTTGCACTTGCGAAGGGCTGCATTTATTTTTAACAGCCGCACATGCCTGGCTATCCAGCTGGGTATTTTAATTACTTGGGCTTCAAGTTTCCCCTCTGTCATGATTCCTGGAAAGACTTTAATTTGTTTTTTCCTTTGTCTGTTAAACTTGAGTTTGGTTGTGTCACTTTGAACTGTTCTTGTGGAATTTTGTCAACTATATTTATTCTAAAAATCGGCTCTACATTGAGGTAATTGCTGCATACGCTAACAGAAAATTAAAGACTACTGTATGTTTGACAGTTGTTCAATAAAAACCTTGTACCCTAAAATAATTGTCATGTGATATTAGCTATACCTTTTATTTTGGGTTATAAGCTGGGAGAATTTAAACCCATGAGTTCTTTAAAACAACTGAGTCAATTAAATACACTGCACACCCACTCTGTGTCTAGTGACTGAGTTCTGTTACAGCAGCCATTGTCGTTTAGTGAAATGGTCACTAAGTGAAAATCATGGCAGCCTAGGCATGACTGAGACTGTGCTTATAAATTTACAGAATTTTTCATTCTTTTTTTTTGTAATCATCATCTTTGTGAATGGTTGCTAACCAAGGTGGTCACTAAACAAGGGATAGGTGTATTTTGGTATCAAATCAGAAAAGGACTGTTAATTATCTCTGACCCCTGTTAACAATAGAATCTACCTCTGCCCATTAGCCAATGTGGACTGGAAAATGGCTCAGTTTTCAATAAGATGTTCCCTTAATAATGAGGAAAAGCCAAAGGCTGCCAGACACTGTAAGGCAAAATTATAAAAAAATAACTATCAGCATTTCAAAAATGTCCTTGATTTGTGGCTTCACAATAAAATTTGAATGCAGTTGAGTACAGATTAAAGAAGCATGTTTTCAACTATTGTAAATGAGGGGGCCACAGTTTCATTGCACTGAGCCAATGCTGAAAGTTGAGCAGGAGAAACCAAAAAAAAAAAACACCTTGGGAGAATACAATGGCCTTGATGAGCTGTGGAATCTAATAAGGTGTTGAACGTACCATGGTATCCTTCCATATATGACTGTGCAATGCCAATTAGAAGGTAAGTATACCACTCAGAAGATGTAGTTCAAAACAAATTTACTCATTATGTCATTGCAGTATCACTTGCAGTTATCAAGGTAACCAAATGTCAAAAACACATTTGATAGTTATACACATATGATCACATCTCGCTGGGTATAAAAGCTAAAGGAGTGTGGTGAGTGTTCTTGGGAAGTTTCAGAACTAATTTGGAAAGCAGCTTTCTAAGGAGGTGTCCCAACACACTGCAAATCTGGACAGGAAAGTATGGTGCTGGTTGAAATGAAAAATGACTTTTTATGTATGGACACTTTGCTATGTAGTGAAAGTGCCATAGCTTGCTTTATAGACCAGTAACAGGTAGGAATGTTTCTATTTCCACAACACTGGAGCTGCAGAAATTCAGTGTACAGTAATTCTTCTTTTCGGGGTAGCAGGGGTGCAAAAACGCCTTATTTACTTTTTTAAAAACTGTGAATAACTTAATCAGTTAAAACAATGTTTAAAATCAAATTCTAAAAGCAAATTTTTGTACAACATCACTGTGATTAATTTATTTGTATTATTTTGCAATGTTGTCCATTCTGTTAAGGAAAGGATATTTTTTGTAAGGATTGAACATCTAAAAATAGTAGAAGCTTTGCCAGCATTATAGCTGTAGCTTTTCAAAAAATGAGTAATGAAGTCCACATTTGGTGCTGTTATTTCCCTAGAAATATACCCCCCTTTGTAGGTTCTCTTTCAATAAGCGTAGCAAAATTACTCTTGTCCAATACTTCACTCTTGGGGGAAATTGGCTATGCAAATTCAGTTATTCTGACCTGATTCTGGTTAGGGTCAAGTACAACTATCCTTTTGTATAAGGGACTTTTGAACTGGAGTTAGACTGCTTTGCGAATGCTGTTAGCTATATGAATGTTGACTGTCTTAAACTTTGAAGTGTGGACTACATGTTATTACTAAGGCAGCCTCCTTAAGTACATTTATTCAGAAACCACATTTGATACCTATGTACAGTTAATAACAGATACTTTCATACTTCCACTTAAAGAAATATTACAATGGGTGATTTTGACCTTTACTTAAGTAATTTATTAGTAAAATATCTGAACGTTTACTTAAGTGTGGCTTTCAGGTACTTTATACAACATTGCTAATGCCTGATTCTCTTACCCACTCACTGAATTGAGCCAGGTCCTTTCAGTCAGCGCTGGCATCCTGCCGTTTCTTTTTTAAACATAATTCCATTCTGGCGGGACAAAAGAGTGTGTGAGTCAGTCAGTCAACCAGCGAGCCAGTCAGTCAGCCAGCCAGCCAGCCAGCCAACGAGAGAGCCAGCCAGTCTCGTGGCTGTTCCTGACATGCGCCCCTCTTGCTGTGAGCACACATGCTTATATCCAGTTAGGAACTTAATATGCCAGGCACTTTCCGGAACCTGTCCGCAAGGGATACGTGCTACTCAGTGGAAACATTGCGGTCAACCCAATAAATATAATAAACCATATATTAAATCTGTAAATCAGATTTTAGAATGAATATACATATAAAAACAAATGACAGGGATTAGAAAAATGGCTTTCCTCTCACACCAGTAATTTTCTGTCCTTCAGGTAGGACTTCAGTCACAAAGTGTTTACAATAATGTCAAGATGACTGCTGTACTTAGCTCACTAATAAGGTTACATAACAAAGTGTCCATACACAAAAACATTTTGTTTTGTTATGTCTGAGCTTCTGATGGGAATATTTAAATGCTTACAATACATGTTTCATTTATAAATATTACCTGTCTTGCTTCTGATTGGCAATTTTACTGTAGTGGTTTTGTTACTTAGATCTACTGACTGTGTTGGGCTTCAGTATAGGAAAAGAAAAACAGTGATATACAATTTTTTTATAATAAGACACAGAGTTTGTGAATACAGTCACTTGAAGGAACAATGGCTTGAGAAAAAAATAGGAAAGCCACTTTTCATCAGAGCACGTGAAGGCTGACTCTTGGCTTATGCCTGTGAAAATGACATTTAGCTTGTAATGCATCACGTTGTTAAACAAGTGTTATGGGTGCGAGGCTGTACAATATGTCATCTCTGTAATGTGAATAAGAGTCAAAGCACTAAAACAAAGTTTAAAATGTAATGTTAGTGGCCCTTTGCAGTGAACTAAATTCTTTTAAGACCTGCTGTTTCATCCAAAGGTTCTTTTGCAATTTCTAAAGCCAGAAAAAGTACATGATATCCTTGTCCTTCAAGAACATGAAAAGTTCACAAGAAAAAATATTACTCCACTGAGGAATTTAGTGAAGGTCAAAGCAAGTATCAACAAATGCTAAAGGACATTCGTCTGTGTGTTATATTATCTCTCAAGGATATAAATTTTTAAAAGTCTGCTTTGTGGCAATTTCATCAGTCTATTAAGTTTCTGCTGTGGTGTGGGGGGGGGGGGGGGGGGGGGGGGGGGGGGGGGGGGGGGGGGGGGGGGGGGGGGGGGGGGG
>JABJVR010048895.1:0-22870 GCA_025773905.1 Chitala chitala | reverse complement strand
CCCCCCCCCCCCCCCCCCCCCCCCCCCCCCCCCCCCCCCCCCCCCCGCCCCCCCCCCCCCCCCCCCCCGGGGGTCACTGTTATTCAAATGACTACACATATGTTAACAGGCACCTTACTGAAGCACATGTGGTATGGCTGGAACAGAGGAATGCGACATACAAGTAGGCCATACTGGCAGGCAAAGGCCAACGCATACCTGCAGCAACCTCGTAACCAAAAAGAAACGGGCATATTGCATGCTCTACTGCCACACATCGCATTAAAAGTGTTTACAGTGGGTGGATATTTGAACACTCACCTTTGGTGGTAGGGCATTCGTTGGGCTAAGAGCAATCTAACCAGTCATCTTTAAGCTGACACAGGCACTATGGCATCCCCATGACGCACATCTGGACTCACCTGGAATGGCCTGGAGTTCCCTTGGAATTAGCATCTGGAAGGTGTTGAGGAGGCCGGCATCAGAAATGACAATGGGAGCATGGATGTGCACCTCCTCCTGACCCTTCATAACACTCACACCTGCAGACAAACAGACCTGTCTCACCCAAGACCCATTTCTGTTAACTTACACACTTCCGTAACAGCCGACAACCCATTTCACAATACAAGTTGAAGCCAGCTCAGTAAATATATAGGTTTAGGTTTTAAACAAGCAGAAATAAAACGGCATTAAATGGAAAAGCACTGCACACTGTGTCTTTACCACAAGCTTCCTTAGCTTCATTGAAGAGAATGCGGTTCACAGGGGCACGGACAAGAACAGCGCCCCCTGCCTTTTCGATGATAGGAATCATGTGGTAGGCAATCTCACTGGCGCCCCCTTTTGGGTACCACGAACCATACATGTAGTGGTACACCATTAAACTATGTATGGAGAAGCTGGCATCCTTGGGCATGCAGCCTGCAGAAAAAAAAAACACACACAAAACATTTATAAACTGGACCCAAGTCTTCATTTTACGATTTATCTTACAGATAGGAGCTTTTCTGTGAGGTGGGGTGACATACTGCCTTCCTGCTCTCCCCAGCCTTAGGGGTTACCCCAGCACTCAGTACTTGGCCCTGTTTTATCCTCTTTGTACACGTTCAGTTATACTTAACTTTAAAGCTGTAAACTTCCAATCCATTACAGTCATTGTCTGACTGCCTAAATTCTACTAAATGATGGCTGGCTCATAATTTTTTTTTTTTTTACTGTAAAATGAAAGCAAGTGTGAATTTAAAATTTTTGGGTGGGTCTGGGAATATTCCTACTTAAATTTCAAGGGTCTAGCATCAGAAGGAAGGAGTGAGGTCAGAAATCTGGGTGTAATTTCTGATAGAAACCTGCGCTTTGATAAGCAAATTAATTCAGTTGTTACAATAAGCTCTTTCAACCTCACTTATTGGCCGGATGGAAATGGTGAAGCCATTCATCAGGATGAATCACTTGGCGGGACTACTGTAACGGACTTTACACAAGAAACACACTCTCAAACCCTCTAATCAGTTTTGTTGGACGTTCCAAGGTTGAGATACAAAATCCATGGGCGACCACACGTTTACTGTGGCTGCTCGCAGATTTAGGAATGCTTTGCCTGTTGATATACGCTCTGTAACTGAGTTTTCTCTTTTCACAGCCAAGCTGAAAACTCACTTATTTACTCTAGTCTTTAGAATTTAGTAGAGTGTCAAGCAGACACGTGTGTCCATGTCAGTATTTCTTTTACATGTTACTTTTCTATTTTTAGTTCTGTGTGGTACTTTACTGTTTCAGTGTATGGCACGTATGTAGATCTACATTTTGTTCAGTACCTAGGTTTAATTTTGTACATGTTGTTAGGTGCTATATAAATAAAGGCTAATATGTTTTGATTTGTTTTTGAAGACCATGTGGGTTACGCTGTACAGGATCAGTAGTTGGGAAATAATTGATGGATGGATGGATGGATGGATGGATGGATGGATACTGAAAACTATCAGCTGCCTTTCTCAACACACATTGCTCTGAAAAGGGCTTCAATTCATATAGGGCGTGAAGTAGACAGTGGAGACACACGCACACACAGCATGCCAGAGCAAATCGGCTGTGTGCCCAATGTGTAGGAGTACTTGGATATGTAACTGGCACCAGATCTGTACAGGTAATAAACTTTACCAATATAATTAAATGTTACAATTATAGGAACCCTGGTAATTAATTCCCTTGCCATGCAGTTGTGATTCTGGATAACGTGCCTCCAAATTTCACTGAACAAACTGCTAGTGTGTACCATGTCTCATGCCCCACCCCCACTCCCAGAACTGGTACTGCCACTCTGGGTTCTCGTGGGCAACAAGCCACATGACGGAACACCAGCACGCAGCGTCTGCTGCCCACCGTAGTTGCCAAAGTTGTAGGAGAGGACGGCGCGAAGATCCTCGTTCTTCGTCAGCTCGCTGACCACTTCAGTCACGCTGCGTGTGCCGAAGCCCAGGAAGGGAGACAGGCGACGGGCGAGGCCCGTGCTTATCAGGAAACGGGCCACGAAGAGCGGGACAAGTTTCAGCATGAACAGCACCCAGGAGCCGAAAGCAGCTTTCTGCAGAGAGCCACAGAAAACACAAAAGCAATCGATGCAGGACAACTCCCTGCATATAAAGGACACCTCCAGTCCTCCCATAACTCAACTAGTTCATTACCCATGAAGCCCTTCATCTGTCAAATCACATATGACACCATGATAAGAGCTCTGCAGGTGTTAAAGTCATTACACAAAAAACACTTTTGATAATGTTAGACTAAACTAATATGCCCAAATCATCCTTTTACTGAAAAAATGTGTACACAAATAATAAAAAAAAAAATTAAACATTTATGCTCAAAGACATTCATATCCAAATTTATGTTCACCTTAACAGAAATATTTTGGCCAGTTTAATTTATATCTGTCACAGATGAGGCGTCACCTTGACAAGATCAATGTACTCATCAATGGCGGCCTCCTCCCCAGGGAAGCACTTCTTCAGTTCTGCGGGGTAGCGGTCTTTGCCATAATAGATGGGGTACACCCTTCTGTTTTCAGGGGGGCCAAGGATGACGTGGTCGAAGGGGTTATCCATCATCTCCCACTGGAGCTGTCCATTAGTCAGCTGGTCCACCATGCACCGGAAACGCCTGTTCTCTGACAAATCTCCAATGTAGTGGATGCCTAGGGGTCAAAATAGGTTTATGCTTCTCTGATCCCACCATTGGCACTTTTGGCAGGATTAACTGCGGAGTTGGATGTGCTAAATGTTTTACTTCAGAGTCAGAATCAGAATAGCCTTTATTGTCATTGTACATCATGTGTACAACTAAATAGTTTGAGCCTCTACTGGTGCAAAACAGTGCAAAGGATATCAAATAGAAAAAAAACAATAAAAACTGTATTACAACAACGCAATAAATAGAATCATGTTTATAAGTCTGACAGCACATGGATAAAAGCTATTTTTTAGCCTATTTGTCCGACTTGTGGCTGCACATAAAGTACAAAACTTGCAGTGTGTGTTACTGGAAATGTTAGATCAGGGAATCAATACTGCATTAACAGTGTGAACTGACAAATGAGCGATATTTTAACACGACCACAGCACGTTTAGAACAGGCACAATCTGCTCACCGACATCAAACTCGAATCCCTTCTCAGTGAACGTGTGACAGCAGCCTCCCGCGCGGTTATGCTGCTCCAGAACCAATACCCTCTTGCCAACCTTGGCAAGGAGCACAGCGATTCCCAGACCACCAATACCGCTACCAATCACTATGGCATCCAAGTTCTCCGGTATCTTGCTGTCCGCGAAGCCTAGTTTCCAACAAAAAGCAGAAAGGCTGTCACAAAAGGCAAAAACGTGGTAATCGGTGTCTGTTCAGAGATGGGTAACCTTATTTCCAAACACCACAGGTGGTCAGAGGAACAGCTGGAGGGGGGATCCCACCACTGATATAGACTGTTATCTATTTAAAATTTTGTAGCTTTTGTATAGGTATATAGATGCCCCCTCCCATACGTTTAAGGGGAAAAACTGCAAAGTTATCTGCTACAAGTGTGTGGTGAATGACCAATACTTATGGTATCAGCTAACCAGACTGTCAAATTTCATATTCAATTTTCTAATATTTTTGTGTGTCTAAGGGAGTGGAAAGTAAATATTCTAAATGTATGTGTTTTGAATAAACTGTTTATTTAATGTGTATTTGTAATATGTAAAAAATAAAAATAATAAATAAGATCATGTAGGTGAGAACCAGGTTTAAACTAAATCTTTAAAAAGCAAATTTAAACACCCAACATAACATATCATACATTAGTAGAGTTGCATTGTCATCTTCTTGTCTGTTTTTAGTACTTTTGCTTCTGTGATCTATTTTGTGTTGACTTTCCAACTTCATATGCATTCTAATACACTCACCAAGTCAGAAATAAAAAGATTTGAAATTAAAAATAAAAGCCACAGAGATGCTACTCAGTATTTTGACACAAATTTAATGTTACCCGTTTACAACTGACACGCTTGAAAACGCGAATATTTCATCTTGTGTACAGTAGCAGTATTGTATAAAGTACCCGAAAGGTATACTTAAGTAAAAAATCAGATATTTTACTATAAAATTAACAAAAAGTCAGTCACCCATTGTAATATTACTTAAGTGAAACTATGAAAGCATCTGTTATGAACTGTACTTAAGCATCAAAAGTAGTTTCTGAATAAATGTGCTTAAGTACTGAAAGTAAAAGTCTCTTTCAAAAAGCAGTCAGAATTTGAAGAATGCCAAATTTTTATTGCAGTGCCTTCTTTTCCAAATTGTTATTGCTCCATTTCAAATTAAAACAAAAAACATGTTTCTTGAGGTTAAACATGAAGTTTTTGAATGCTAGAATTTCAGTGCTTTTTGGCAAACAAGGAGGCACTTCATTGAATTAACGAGTCCTTCACACCAGGAAAGGAGAACATCTCTTAAAGCTGTGGCCTTGGGTGGTCTGACTGGGGGTGCTGTTTGGAGAAGTTATGCTAGCAGACCTAACAGATGTTGGGGCAGCATCACTGCTGCTAGAAGAGGATGCTGCTGCTTCTTTCTGCTGCTCTTTTGATCTGACTGAGCTTGTTACAATGTACTCACATACTGAAAACCAAAAGTGTGGGAGCGGTTTTTACTTATTATTATTATTATTTTTTTTTTTTTGTAAACAAAAATGCCAAGCGGGAAATGTATTAAAGTGTAAAAGTAAGCATTTTATTTAAGAAAAGTAGTTGTATAAAAGTCAAAAATTTTAAAAACTCAAGTACAGATACTCAACTACTGATATTCCCCAAAAATAGGTATCACTGTAACGAATTACATCACACCACTGGTAGAATGCTGCAATTCAGAAATGTACGAACTTTTTGTGTGTGTGTGTGTGTGTGTGTGTTACTGGATTTCGCAGTATGCATTTCCCCCACATTGCGGCGAATTTCACTTTCCATTTGACACAAATGTGGCTATTTTGCCATGTTGAAATGAAAGTGTAACGAGGGTGAAAGGTGATTAATGACGAAACTGAAACTGCGTGTGAACTGCGCTACAGCAACGAAAATCAAAGGAGATCCAAAACGGTGCGCACGCGTACTAAATAAAGCCCTTAAATACCGCTTAAGTGTAAAATGTATCATATTCTTTTATTTCATAACGTCTGCTTTTATGTACATTTTCTCTCAAAAGCGTATGGTATAAACATTTTAGAAAACGTGACGTAAATGTGTAGCAAATTCACACGAATCCTTTACACCTTAGGTATTTAATCAGTCAAAATAATTTTATTATTCATCGATATTAATTTGTTCCACTCAATGAAAACCACTGAAGCTAAAACTAAACAAAACAGGCAATGTATACAAATATATATGCTTTTATCTGACACCACACTGAAGCGTTAAAACGCAACACGAGCGTATCGTTTTACCATGACCACAGATAAACACAGGTGGCACCGTGACAGCCTACCTTGCTTCAGCACCTTATTCTTCTCTTTCTTATCTGTCACCAGGGGTTTAACCGGTTCTCGAGTATCAACAGCAAACGGGTTCGGTCCACGATCCGCAACGAAGTACTTGTACAGAAAAAGTACTAAAGCCACGCAAAGAATCACCACAGCAAGGCACATTGTTGAAGAGTCGCAGCTTATTCTACACGTAAAGCCCACAGGTCGCCTCAGCGGTCGAAGGAAAAAACAGCCTCGTCTCCCGTACGCTCGCGCACACCCGCCACGAGCGCGCGCACGTACGCACGTGCTTCCGAAACTCTGCGCCCATTGGCTTTTTTCAGCTCCCAGGAAACGACCGCGAGCCGAGGTGCAACGGTTAAACCGTTGAAGAAGTGCGGTTGTTTGTGTGAGGAAAACTACCATAATTATTAACTCTGAAGGAAAACAGTGGAAAAAATGTCAAGACGAACTTCATCGCGAAAGTAACCTATAATCAGCGTATTTCTTATACATCTGAATTTCAGTTTCAGATTTCAAAAGAAAAAAAAGGACGTCTAAGTTATTGGACGCAAGCAATAATTTCGTTTTCTTTACATGGTAAAACTTACTGAAGGCGAAAAGTGCATTGCTTTACCAAGTAACCAATTTCTGACTTTATAGCCTATACATTTTCTCACATTTAACTCAAAACAACGCGGATAAGGCGAAAACGATGCATTGTGCTGTGCATTTCTGCTGTCTCTCTATCGTTTATTTCGACTGGAAAGCATTAAAGTCCCAGTTATCAAGGGGTTGATAGCAATATACTCGCCTCCTGCATTTTCATTCCCCTCAAAACTCCTACAGTATGGCACGCTGGATACCCTTGATAAACTGTTACCAGATGTAACATACGAGCTCAAAGACCTCAGACACTGCCAGAAAAGGTTTACTGTGTGTTGCACAAAGGTGAAATGCCAGCCTGCTTCCCGCACTAGCTGTTCTCAACACCCAGCATTACTACATAATCTCTACCTATAAATATCTGAATACATCACACACTAAATAAGGGAGGCACTGAGGCAAACTACATACAAGATCACTAGAGAACACTCAATGAGCCATAGATTAGACTGCGGTTTTTGTTAAACGGTCCATCATACATTACCTCAGATAAGAGACAATCATGGCAATCTACGTCAGTGTAACAAACCCGCATCACTTAAAAACGCCGCCCTTCTGTTTTTAGTTTTCTTGTTATGTTTGTTGATGCCAAATGTTTTAAGACGCACGGCCTCCGTTGTGCAGACTTGTGGTACGTTTCAAAACAAGTTTCATGTGTAGTTATCTTTAAATCAACTGCAAATCAGTTTCCACAAACGAATGCCACATTTAGGACTAACATCACAATCAGAGATAAACACAGGTGGGACCGTGATATTTAAACATTTAAATCAGACACAATACACACTGAAGGGACTGTTACCCTGCCAAGGCCTTTATGGCTAAGTGATGGCTTCATGTGAGCTTTTCACACTACACAAAACACAAAACCGCACTGAAGAGGACTGATTACTAAATGTAAAGAATGGGGGAACTTGTTTTACCAAATTAATTTGTTGTGATTTCCTTCACATTAACTCAAAAAATATATTTTAAATGAAAAAATGCTATACTCCAGGGAAGAACATTTTTAGATTAACAAGATAGTCAAGACCCTGATGCTGACATACAAGGCCATCAATGGGACTGGTCCAGGCTACCTGAGGTCCTGAATCAAGAACTACATCCCATCCCGTTCTCTGCGGTCTGCCAATGGGAAGAGACTGGTTTCACCAATCCTAAAACATGGTAAACCGAGGCTCTTCTCTTCTCTGGCACCTACATGGTGGAACAAACTTCCGCTTGCTTTGAGGACTTCATCGTCGCAATCCACATTCCACAAACAACTGAAGACACATCTCTTCAGGGAGCACTTTAATACTTAAAACATTAAATATTTCCATGATTTTATTCATTTAGTTGTAACAATGGAGTTGGCCACTTGCTTGATAATGTTTGTCTAGTTGATTCGGTTTCTGTTGCTTATGCTTTACTTGAATGACGTTGTGACAATTGCCAGACTTAATCAGGTGCAATGTGATGATAGGACAGCAGTTACTGTTAGTTAGATTCTCTAATACTGTTTGACCTCGTGACATGCCCATGTACTATTATCCTTGTAAGTTGCTTTGGGCAAAGGTGTCTGCTAAATAAATAAAATGTAAAGTATATTTTAAAAGGTGATTATGATAAATGCCACAAAAAAACTCAAATACAATTTGTGTGGACGAATATATAAAAATGCATTTAAAAGTACATTTATTATACAAGTTAGTCATGTTCATAAAGACAAAATTTTGGCAGGGCTTATGGTCAGTTAATTTTCAAACAGAAGTACTCTAAACTTGTGAACACAATGTTCAAGGAAATAGTCATAAAACACGCAACACGCGATTCTGAACAAGGAACAAGCATTTCTGAGCCACTGAGAGTACACAAGATCAACACGTCTTCACCCACTGATGGAGTTAAGGTGAAAGGTGTTGGTGTCTGAAGCAGTTGGAACAGCATTAGGGTGAGTAATCAACCATCGTAAGAGAATAACAAAGGGGTCCAGACCAGCGGCCTGGTGGGTCAACAGGTAGAACATCAGGCTGGGATGCAGATGTCTCCCCGTTTGAATCCCAGCTACCAGGTGTGTCCTTGAATAAGACACTGAAATGCTAGCTCCCTGGGCCTGCCCATAGCTCCTCCCAGGGGGATAGCTCTAAGAAAACAAATTTCATTTTAACATGTTTATGTACTCTGTGACAATAAAGCTGCTGTTTCTAATACTGATGTAGGGGATGGGAGGAATTAGGGGAGATGGACGAGACATTCAACTTCATCAACTGAAGAAGGAAGCTAACTGTATTTAACAAATTCAACAATACCAGGGGTCTCTGACCGAGGTTCTCACTCCAAAGAGCAGCAGAGTTATGAATAACAAAAACCATTACCATCACAAACCATTACACCATCTACACTCCAGTTTAATCTGCAGAAATTAGGGTCTGCACTTGGCTTTATTTAAAACTTATGTAATATAAAATAGCTCATCTAAATATGTGTAACTAGAGGTGAAAACAAAGCCACGAAGAAAAGCTGATACATACAGGCCTTGGCAAAGTACTAAACGTGAAAATGAAATGTAACTTCCCTATCACATTTACAAAAACCACCGCAAAGATGAATATGTAGGACAATGTCCAGTTAGTGAAATCGGCCAGCCATAAAAGCATGATATGTAGGACGATGTCCAGTTAGTGAAATCGGCCAGCCATTAAAGTAAACCGCTAATTAATGCTTTAATATGAGTCTTCAAAACAACACGTAGCAACTAAGTTCCACAGAGAAATGTGTAAAGGGTAACAGTCCAAAACTGTGACAGTATGCAGGAAACAAGGAAGATGTAACCTGAAACAAAGAGTAGAGACTGCATGTCCAAGCTCACCAAAAGGGCACCTCCTTCTGAAAGCCAAAGTACAGCTTCAAAGAATACAAATCAAATTAAATTAGCACCTCTATGCTAAAAAAGGAACTTCACAAACTTCACAAAGCTGCAGTTTATGGCAGGACTGCCATTCCACTGCTGCTTCCATTCAACGCCATTGTTCAAAGGTGGAAAACTCATAGTTACTTGATATTCATATACTGATATTTTTGCTATTTTGCCCTCCACCTCTACAAGCGCGTTCAAGAGCGACACTTTTATACTCGGCACTTAACGTACACAGTTCCCACACACAGCTCTGACTACAAAATCAGATTCTAAGCCAGTTTTGCATTTTACACATTAAAAACACTATTGCTTGATGGAACTGTGAGACCACAGTAAGAAGTAAATACCATGACGGTTTTTTAACACTTTATTCAAACTCGAAATTAATTAATGATGAATGAACAGACTATTTACCATAAGGAGAACTTCTACAATGCTGCTTCATAAACGCACTCCACAAACACCATTTTGCAACTACTGGCACTTTTCCACTGGCACACTTTAACCGTGTTGTACCACACCATACTGCACTGATAGCGTGGAACAAATGTTTTCTCTTACACAGGCATGGCTTGGAGAAAGCTGGTGACATGTAGCTTCCTGTAATAACAGTAAAGCCGTCACAAAAACAGCGTGACAATAGCTTTTCAACAGGCAGGAATTTGCAGCGTTATCTGAATTTCTGCTGATCATTTATCTAATGGTGAATAATGAATGATCATCATCGTCATAATGCGTGTGTAATCCAGCAAAGACATGACCACTTTACTGGGACTCACTTGTGGGCGGAGCCTAGCACACTTTGGTCTTGCTCCTGAGCAGGGCGTCTATACAGTGGGTACCACATAACCAAGCCCACCAACCCGACTGCCCCTTGTAGGAGAGTGACAGAAGATTACATCTCCGTTGCGTGCCACTCTTGCGTCTGTTTCGTTCATTCACGAGAGAACAATAAAGTCCCTGTTCTCGGGTTTGTTAGCAAAATACGTGATTCCTGCGTTTTCTTTTCCCACACACCTCCTGCATGTGTGTGACACTGCACAGTACAGATCGGGTGTAAAGTTCTGTGGAAGAGTGCCCAAGTGCAGCACGGCACTGCATGGCACAGTTAAAGTGAGCCAGGGCAAAATCGCCATCTCATACTGAGCAGAAAACAGGGCCAAACCAGATCAGTTCCCCCCCCCCAACACACACACTGTTGATTAGAAATATAGGGCACTTACTGCAAGAACAAAGTGGTTTGAATAAAATGTAACAACTACTTTCTAAATTAAAAGTAGGCTAATTAGCCTGTTCCCTAGGCTTACCTGCATTTTTTATCCAATATTACAGTATATATAAATATAATTATACATGAGCAGGACATGAGGGCAAAAAAACCTCATTTTCCAATTGCAAAGTCTTGCTTAACAAATTTCATGAAAAAAATCTTAATCTTAACCATTTACCGTAACTAAAAAACTTAGTTTCTGTATATTTGGGCAAAAATTCTGATTCTGCTGCTGTTACTTATTGTTATTTTATTGCATTTATTTTGAACCTGGGCTCAGAGAGATACAATTTTTTGATTCTTCTTTATGTCTGGTACATAAGGGCAGAATTGAGAATGTTGACTTTGACTTAATGGGACTTGCATAATTCTAATTTTACAATATTTACTTGAGGGCAATTTTGAATGGGAACATGTGCAAGAGGACTGCACCAACAGAGCATCTGCTAACACGGGGATTACCCAGTCATGGAACACCATGGCAAAACAGCCCAACCAATAGCAGCATCCGATCCTGTCCTCTAAAAACAGCCAAAGAGGCACAATGGCCACGGTACTGAATTATCGGCATACCTAGTCCGACACACCACAGTACAACACGTACTACCGTCCCACGAACATTAACCACCTACAGCAGACAAGGGCAAAATGACAAATTTGAACTAACAAAAAAAAAAAAGAACAAAACTCATTTCCAACTGAGCAACCTCATTGGACATACACCAAGTCAGATGTGTGGTCTGAAAATGAGAACCATAAAAGATGTGCGTGTTTTTATACATTTCTGAAGAAAGTCGGGTCCTTAAGTACAACTAATCAGACAATATTTAATGATAACAGTAGATAACCAAACTTAAATACAAATCCTAAAAGTACCCTATGATATTAACTAAAATACAATTTTAACTTGATTGCTAGAAACCATCCCGCAGGGTCTGATTAGTTGGTCTGTAATAGGTTAGATTTGTTTAACCTGTTTTGGTTCAATGCATTTACAGCCAAACATGAATTTCCGCTTAAAACTGATCAGCACCCTTTTTTCTGAAATCCAGCAGTTCCTACAATCCCTGAAAACTTGAACCCCCCCAATCACCATATTATATAGTCAGCACCAGTACTCTTAAATAATACAGTTCAAGGCAATAAACATTAAGGAACAGAAATCATTTGAGGGGGAAAAAATATATAATCCCATAGGTGGGATTAAGTCACATGGCTGTCACTGTCAGGACTGGGCATGCAGGCCTGACACCAGTTCCAGCACCTTACACCTCTTGCCACCTGGGGCACTGTGAGGCTTTGCTACACCATACAGGTACTCCATGAAGCTGTAGAAGGAGTTCAGCTGCGTGGGGTAGTCCAGGTTGAAGATGCGTAGGAACTTGAAGAGCTTGTCCACGGCGTTGCTCAAGCCTCCCTCGGGGAGGTTCACTGCCACACGCTCGCCGGGTACCACGATGTAGAGCTGCCTGCCGGGGGAGTCCAGGGCACCGATGCTGACGACGCGGGCCTTAACTGTGTTCGGCTCCGCGGTTTGATCGCAGAACAGTGCTGACACTTTGGTGTCCATCTAGTGGGCAACACAAGCAGAGGATTGAACAATCTCTGGAAAAGATCAACAGCTAGTCATGCTACAAATTATTTATGCAGAAAACTCTCAATGTAGCATGTTTTTATCAGTAATGGAAATACAAAACTGAGTATACTGTTTACCAGCAGATACACTGTCGTTCTGACTAATCTCACACTCACTCACCAACACCGCTGCATTTTACTATCTCATACACAACTCAAACTGTATACTTTACACAGAACTGTGTCGGTGCTACTCTCTCTTGCTGTGTTTCCTTCCTGCTGTTTGCCCCATGTACAGAACTACTTACTGTCTGTGCACCCGGTATATTCTAACAGTAGTTTGTGTTGTTTTATGTAGCACCTGGTGTCCTGGGGGACCTTGTTTTGTTTGACTGTGTTCTGTACCAACTGTATACAGCTGACATGACAGTAAAACCACTATCCTATCACATCCTAGACAAGATTGAGGCTTCAAGCCCCACCCTCAGAAAGAATCCCTCACAAAAGCTGCGAGTCGATCTGGTCACATTCCTGAGTGCGTTAGCGCAACACACAGCAGTAAAACGAAGTTAAGCATGGCCCGTCCACATCAGCAGAAGCACAACTGGACCATGTGTACTTACTGGGAACAAGTCCACTAGGTAGTGGATCGCTTGCCTGGCAGCGGACTTAGCGGGGTGGGATGCCCGGCTGGCACCGGACGGCGGCAGCAAAAGCAGGATGGCCTTCAGCATGGTGAGCGTGCAGGAATCTGGGGGAACCGGCACGAAGCCCGGTGGGAGCGTTCAGGGCAGTGATCAGCCCTGCGCCTCACTCACTCACACAGCAGACGAGGGCGGCTTAACACCCAGGCGTAATGTAAAAACACGACCCAAGGGTCGACGCTCAGGAACAACTGATCCCCAGCGGATCCTGTGGCATTCAGGACTGTTTCACCACGTGACATTAAAACATTTTAACTGGCAAGACATCCAAAAGAACATGTTCTTTATCCAAAATGTGCAGGTTATATTAGTTTGAAATTTCTTCTAGTAACTGATTTACACCAAATAACTTCAATACATCACAACGTTAATCCTGAGATCCTCCATCCCCTTATTATGCACTAATCAGCAACTGCAACACAAAGGAGAACAGTAGGTTTTCACACCCTTCACATGTTTTATGCACATGAAGTGTCAGTAAACATATTCCCAAACTTCTATAATTACAGAAAGGAATGGAGAATGAAGGGAAGAAATTAACCAGAACAATTTGATAAAATACCATCTGTCTTCAGGACAGATTTCTAATGCATACTTTTTACCTGAGATTGAGAAGTTAAAATATATCTTCACCAGACATCTTATAGCAAACTACATGAAAAGAGAAATGTCATTTCTTAACTTGTCTATCACACTAGATGATTTCTTCATGTAAGTGCAGGTCATGTGAATCGGCTAAGCGTAACAGTGGCGCGTGCCCTCCCTTACCTTCTTGCTGAGTGGCCGCCTGTTGCAGAAGCTCGGTGACCTCCGAGTGACACTCACGCTCCGCGATCTGCCGTACACGTGGCAACACGTATGAGGACCACTTGGATAGGAAGGCGTCTCCTTTCCCAGGATACATCTTCTCAAATTCCAAGTCAATCTGGACACAGGACAGAGTGCATCATGTATACCAACCAGTCATGTCTCACTAGCTGTGAGTGGGACCCTCAGTCATTCAACACATTATTTGGCATGTAGTAATAATACAGTTATGCCCAGCAGGGCACTGTTTACAGGAGCTGGATGGTCTATTACAAAGGCCCGATTGTGCGAGACAATTACTAGACAACTCATTTAATGCTTGCATGAAGGGTATGCATATAAGACAGCCTGTCTTCACAACTATCACGCAAGTATTACTGTAACATATCAGTGTGCCAGTATCCAAGGCACATTCACAAAAGTCCAAAATTGTTATTGGATGTATCGTTTTCAAGCCTTCTCCACGGTAACAGGTCTTACCGTGAAGGGTGCATCCAGGAAGCGAGGGTACTGCGACAGCACTGCACCCACGCCGGGTCGCTCGCTGTTTATCCACTTCCTGCGGGCGGTGAAGGTGCGCTCCATGGCCGTGCGGATGGTGGGCAGGTTCTTACTGAGAGGCCTGGTCCTCTTCAGCAAGCCCACCCACTTCCGGGTCTCCTCGGAGGCCGGCTGGACTTTCGCCTCTGGCGCCGGCGCCACTAGGCCAAGCTCGGCCCGGCGTCTCTTCAGCACGTACTTCTTCTTGTCAGCCTCCAGCGTGCGCCGGAAGTTTCGCAGCCTTGTCTCGATGTACCCCGTGCGCGAGACCGGGTCATACAGGTGCTCCTGCGTTTGCCCCGACACAAGGGGGTACAACAGAGAAAAGCCCTTAAGTTTCTGTAACAAATAAGTCATCGTCCTTGCTGTGAAAGCTCAGGTGTCCATTCTGACTCTTCATAACGTCACTGTGTACAGTGCAGTCCAAAGCACTCGGACAATGGTGGAGGATTTGAAATTAAACACTGTCGTTAAAGCGCGAACTGTCAGCTTTAACTTGAGGGTATTTACAACACTATGAGCTGAACAGTGCAGGGAGTCCAGCTGCCAATCTGCACCTGAACCTCACAGTCCCAAAATGTTCAGGAATACAGAACCTAAACATTACACGTTGTGTCACTGTCCAAACGTTACTGGACCACAATGTAATGAAAGACATTTTAAACAAAAATACGTAAATTCAGTTTTTTTTTTTTTTTTTTTTTGCATGGAGGCAAGGAGGTGGATCACCAAGTAAAAACAAAAGTGCGCTCGGGCGTGCGTGACTCACAACGCCGTTGATCCCGGCGTAGGGAGCGCACAGGCGGAGACTGGGGAAGAGTTCTACAATGTGCTCAGCCAGCATGGTCTTCTGGGCCGAGGTGGGGTAGCTGTGTGGAAAGAGAAGGGGGTGGAGGTCCGCTCACACACAGCCAGGTCATGCCCTCACAGGTGCTGCCTGTAGCTACTTAAGGAACGAGACAAGAACGCAATAATACAGTAGGTCTAGTACGAAAAACACTGTACTCATAAGGTTTCCAAACCCTCAGTGGGAGGGGCCGAGTGCTGTCAGTCAGCTATGACACTGACATCTCATTGGCTACTTTCTCTGATTGTGCCACAGAGCATGGTAAGCGCAGACCTCCATGGGTTTCAAGCTTCGTTTCCACAGTCACCACTAAGTGGCATGCTGAAAAGCAGACGGCGGGGAGGCGTACAATCCAAACTCGTCCATGATGAACGACACGGCGAACTTGATGAGTTTGCGGCGGGAGAGCTCGCACAGGCAGCCGTCCCGCTCGTACTCCCGGACCACCTCCGGACAGAGCCGCTCCAGCCACACACGCAGCTGCTCCAGGTAGTTCTGTGGGCCGAACTCCAGGGGCGGCTCCCTCCCCCCACTATCCTCGCCCTGGGGCTGGACAAAGGGATGAAACGGCAAGGCAGCTGAGTGTCTCTACCTCAAGAACAGAACTCGCCTGAGGAGCAGCCAATGCTGCAGCCTTGACTTTAAAAGTGAGACGATGGGACCCTCCGGCGCCTCATCACCAGCCACAACAGAGAGAGCAGCATATTAATTCACACCACTTACCTGGTCAGCAGGGGGCAGTGCAGGCACGTCGGTCACCGCAGCAGAGCTCTGTGCCTCGGACATCTCCTTCTTGATGTCACCTGGGCTGAAGTTACCAAAGCGGTCCTGGGAGCCAGCTGGGCCCAGCTGGGGGAGGACTTCCTCCTGGGGCACCGTGATGATCCTCAGCTCCCGATCATGCATTAGGTAATCTTCAGCATCTGGCCATCAGCAGGGACACATAAGACACTAAGAGCTTCCCTCAGGGTGTCAAGAACATCACTCAGTATAAAAATCAACCCAGAACAATTAAAGTGTAAGATGTAAACATTACTGTGCACAGGACTCACAGTGTGCGGTTCCTCCCTCATCTATGAAGGACAGCCCCTCACTGTGTTCCTCAGTGTGCTCCACTTTGTACACCTTGTTCATGAGCTCCCAATCATCAGGAAGCTCCATGTCATGCGTCTCCTCAAAGTCGCCCACCCTGGGTCCAGCAGACTCCATGTCAAACGGGTCAGAAAACACGCCAAAGTCAGCCTGCTCACTGCAAGGGGGCTCCTGGCTGCCTCCATGAGCGTGGGTCTTCTGAGACCCAAATATCGTCCGTCCCATGCTGCGCGCGGCCTTGCCCGCCCCCCCGAGCTCCGTCCCACTGGCCCCCTTGTCGCCCCCGCCACCGGGCTCCACCTTCCATTCACCGCCAGTTGCCTCAAACCTCAGCTTCAGGCTCTGCGTCCCGCTGTCCTCCTGGGCCCGTGCGCCCTGTACGTACCCCAGCTGCTGGCCCAAGAGACGGACCGTCTCACACAGTACCGTCTCCACCGCTGTTCGCACTGCCTCCTCGATGGCCCCGCCCAGCTGCTCCCTCAGGAAGCCAACTGACAGGTGGACGTCCACCTCATACTCGCCTGAGCCTCCTGCTGCCATCCCGTCGTATGGAGTCTCCCGCTCTAGGTCACCGCTTGGCTTGTGTAAGGAAGACAGGGTCCGAAAACACAACCCACAGAAAAATATGAGATCCACTGGGGGCAGACAACGTAAAACTGAGATTTTTTATCAATATAGGTCCACAAACATACTGAATTCCAGTAACGTTATTCCCACTTAGTGCAAAACATACTGCATATTAAGTATTATTGAAGTCAGTTTAATTTATTACCTAGATTGTTTCTTTTTTTGTTGATTGACGGAGATATAATCATTGCAGGTGGTATTTTACTGATTTATCTCGCTCAGCGTTGTGTGACTGGCATACAAGTATACAAGAAACAGTAATCCGTGATGGAATGGTCAGAATAGTCAAGATGTATATTTACTATTTCAGCTTTAACATTATGATATACAAAGAGCTGAAGTACCGAATGCGTTTTATTCTACTGTTAGCACAGAAGCTAGGATGTTTAGCCAAGTATAACAAATGCCAGTATTGGGTCGTGCGAATTCTTTCGGTTTTAGAGAGAAATTTGACATAATTCAGTGTCAATATGGCAATGCTTGGCACTATTCGATTGCATCAGTCAATAAAATTCAATGAAAACTCTGAAACTAAAACCTAGCAGGACAAACAAACGACCGGATGAGCTAACTGGTTAGCCCGCGAAGATATTAAATGCAAAACATTACTTCAAGTACCTTTTACTTAAGAAGGAATCAATACACTATTATTATTCACAAAATATCATATACATCCATTTCAATCGAAAAAGAAACGTCCAGTGTCGGAATGATTTAAACCCCTTACTTCTGTTTAGCGCCGTCCCACATGTATGACGTAAAAAACGTCACGTCCAGCGACCTGCCTTATTTTGTAGTTCACGTGTCAACATTTTGTAGTTCTTTTTTTCCTGTCTCCCGAAACGGTTCACACCAAAGACACAGGGCCATAAAACACTGTTACAAAGGTTTCAGTTAATCGTTATAAAAATGTCGAGTTTAGAACAGCTGTTTAAAAAAAGCAGTCTTCAAAATCAGGTCGTATCTCTCGTTTCACTAAGTAGCTCTACGATATTTGTAAACTACATATACTGGATGCGAGAAATACAAAAAAGTTTAATACATCTCTATTTGGAATTTGGAAATTTATATAAACTGCAATGTATATTACATTTAGACAGATCTGATAATTAGACGAGTTACAGTCCATTTTCTCAGAGGATGTCTGCATATCTCGATCAATTTTCGTTTGCTTCGTTTACTTACAATCGGATCTCAGCCAGTGGCTAGTGTGGTATGAGGGTACTGAAGTTTGCATGTTCTGTCACTGCAGTTGTGGATGTCCTGCGTTTTCCCCCATTGTCCCTTGCATCTGCTCCTTTTCCCATTACTAAATCTGCGTAAATCCTACCTTTTTGAAGACGTTAAACCGAGGTTTGCGGCATTACCATCCCCTGCAAATGGTGTGTATGGAGGACGAAACATGTCTTAAATATAAATTTTTGGTAGAAATAAATATTTTTTTTATGCCACAGATTTTTTTATTATCAGGTACTGTGCTAATTTACGTTTCAAATTTGAGGAGCTGACTTTACAACATACAAACACCTAAATATAAGAAATTATGAATAGTCAGTCATTGTGTATAAGTAAACAATTTAAAAGTAATTCTGTCTTACTTAAATTTCTACATGAACTCGGTTATTCTTGCAATTGATCCAGTCTTATCATTCTCCATTTTCTATACTGCTTGTCCAATGCAGGGTTGCAGGAAGCCTGGAGCCCATCCCAGGAGGCGCAGGGCGCAGGGTAGGGAACACCCAGTGCAGGCGGCAACCCTCCACAGCCAGTGTTATCAAATCTTATCTAAATCCCCAAATGATAAATATTTGATTCAAATTCAACACGTTATAATGTCTCTTGCAATCAGTGACGGACTGGGACTTGAAAACAGCCCTGAAGTCCAAATTCGGGCGAAGGGTGGAAGCGTGGGTGCCGGACAAACCATTTACCAACCAGATGTGTTCTGAATATTATTGTCCGGGGGGGTCCACAAACCATTTATGTATATCATAACTGGTACATTCGCACTATAAACCTATCGTGTATTTTATGGTTATTAGATCAGCCGTCCTCTATGACGTTTGACAGAATGTCCAGATAACCAGCCCGCCTCTGGTTGCAGGTTAATTCCCAGTTGCCTGGCAACTGTATCAGTTTTAAACGCTGTCTTCTGTAAACACGTTTAAACTTCAAAGCCAAGGACGTAACAATGAGATCGGAACGTTCCAATTTAGGTATGATATTACATCACCATTGTCATTTCTAAGTCAGACAGCGAAACCACAGCAACAGCTCAGTACTGCTCCCTCTTCGGAATTTCGGAGGATATTAGTGATCTTATTTTTTTAGAAATGAACAAAGTAGATTATTTAGCTTTCCCGGCCATCGTTGGAACACCAGGACAATACAATAAAATGAGAAAACAACTGGACGACCATCACTACAAATGTCACATTCACCGCATGGAAAATGGTACTAGCATACAAACTGCTTTTACTGTGTGACAGCTGGATACACACTGATGTGGTTGGTTGGTGACAGCACGGAGGACTGTGATGTAACAAATGTAAATTAATATTTTAAAATTTTACAAGACCGTGCCTTGTTTGTAATGTAAACGCTAATATCTTGTCATCTTGTCCAGTTTACAGTAACCAATGTTATTGACTCTCCAGTTAAGCCACTGGTAGACAGCCGATCTCCTCCAGCGTACACGCACTGTCACCTCAACATGAAGAAGATCCACGTGTGTATTTAGCCTTCCACAACAACATAATTGTTCTAGATCTAATGTAATTAATAATTTCACTTGACAACTTTTATATATTTAGTGTGTGTATATATTTCAGATGGAGCAGGAACGACTGACAGCCATCGAGAACGAAAACAGGCTTCTAGTGTCAAAAATCGCGCGCATCAAAGCCTCCAAAGGAGATCTGGACAACTGGAACGAATACACAGCAAAACCTAAGTGAGCACAATTACGTGTATACGAGCACGCTTTCAGCGAGGCAGGTTGTTACTCGAACAGGATCGAAACTGTACCCTCTGCTGGGGAAGTACTAAATGTCAAGGGAAGAGCCAAAAACACGTGTCAGGGCATCTGGGTGCACCCCTTAATAAAACTCCGTCAACTAATTAGGCTTTAGTAGACTATTTTTTTAAAAGAACTTCATTAATCCCAAAGGGAAATTACTTGGTTGTCTGTATTTAACCCATCCCCTGGGGGCAACCATTATTCATCACCAGGGGAGTTAGGTAGCTCCGGGCTGGGACTCAAACCAGGAGACTCCACATCCCAGCCTGATGTTCTATCCATTGAGCCACTGATACGTATCTTGAAACACAATATTCATGTAATTCTCCAGCTGTGGTTTCACAATCAAGCTCTTAATATTTACACCTCACAGCAATGTAGAATGTATTCCCTACATTCTCTGTTTAAGGGCTGTTAACTATTAAACAGTGATGGGCCAGCAGGCGCCGTAATGGTTAAGGGTGTGGACTTTAACTTGTTTCCTAAAACCAGACTTAGCAGTTAGTCCCCTTAGTTAATGTCCATTGCCCCACTAAAGTCTCCAACTATGTAGGATGATGAAAATGTAAATTAATTTTGATAGGCAAATATTTCAAAAGACGTATATGTCACGCTTTCTCCAAGTGTGTCCTCTAACAGGAATCTTTATGTCAAATCAAGCCTAACCTTGACTGAATATAAAAAATAAAATTTGTATAAAGATCTATCATAATGAACCTATCATCACTTGAAGTCCAAACCAATGTTTTAGGAATGATGACGCCGGCCACAGAAGGTTACCCTCGTATTGGGTTTGTTAGCTGTTGTTTCTTCAGTCTATTTGGCTGCTCTCTGCCATTTTAAATGTCAGGATACTGCTAACATTGGTCACTCTTTGTCACTAGAGTAAACTCTGAACTGAAGAACCAGGAGCTACTGAAGATCTCCTTGGAGAATGAAGCCATCCTCAAGAAAGTCAACATGAGCAAGCCATTTTATGACCACAAGAAGTTGCTGGATGACTTCAAAGTAAGCGACGTGCAGATCAACTGATGCCACGATGCATTATAATAATAAAGCAAATTCTGTAAAGTTTCCTTTTCAAAAATCAATCGTGTTGCTTTAGGTCACAAGAGGATACGTGGCTCGCCTCTCAAAATACTGACACAAGCAGCCCAAAAGACCCAAAGTGAGTCATCGTGTTGCTGTCTGACTAGAATCAGGGAAAATGACAGGAATCACGTGCACATTAAAATGTTTAAATTTCAGCTGCTTTTAGACAAAGTGAAGTCAACTACATTGGAAAACATTTAAACTAATAGAAATAAATTTCCCGTATTCCCGCTAAAATACAACAGCAATTTTCAAACAGTGGCTTCTGCCTTTTTAATAACCCTTTGCACAAGGGAAAAATGTAAACCTGACATCCCCACAAAAACGCCTACCTGTCAATATCGTCTTAAGTTGTATAACATACCCCATTTATACTAGTCATTTCAGTTTTGGAGCTACTGTTGGCATGATAGAATTTATTTTTTTAATTCCCAGGTTTTGTAGCTGACTCAACAGATGAGAAAACTGGTGTGACTCATCCAACTTCACGTAGACATTAATAAAATTCTGCTACATTACACAAGCTATCCGTCTGAAAACCATTTCATGATTTACTGCCATCTACATGACCATTCGCTGTCATACATGTCCCAGACAGAGAGTACTGCACTCTTTCAGTGTCAACTCCAAACTGCGAGCCCACTGAACTACACCATATTACTAGTAACACACGTACACACCCTTAGGTACACTGAAAATTGTGGTTTTCGACTAAACCATTCTCTTTCATGTAGGGGAGGTCAATACACAAAACAAATCAGCACTTTAATTTTTATTTTGCACAGAAAAAACTGCACCTGCATCTTTGTCTCTAAACCCCTCTTAATTCTTAAGTGTGATGTTCAAGCAAGAATGGCATCCCACCCAAAGTCAAACAGATCGGAGGTTATCTCCCCTTCTACACTTGGCTCAATCAACAGACCCAGCGATAGTGCCTGCATGTCTGTGATCTACCAGTCAGTCTGCTCCTTCCATCACCAACCCAGGAGTTTGTACAAGGAGAAACTACACTGTGGTTAATAGTGATTTTAGTGACAACAGAAGGAAAGATGCATTAAAAAAAAACTACACAAAACTCCTCCTCTTCCTCTCCAGTCAACTAAAATGTACCTGATTTAGATGCTTTTTATAACAGGGGGACTTAGAAAAGTTTACATTTCAAGAAACTAACAGAATGATTTAAAAAAATCATAGCAACCATTTGCCTTCATCCACGCTGGATATTTTATTAATTTTTCTTTCACGTCTCCTTTGTTGGAGTGTTCAGGTTCAGGATCAATTTCCTGGAAATATTGACCTGTAGGTGATGACAATGGATGTTTCGCGTAAATGTTCCCATTTGGCGATATCAGGAGGGAAAACAAGAAATTTCATCTTTTGTAAAGGGGTGTGTGTGTGTGTGTGTGTGTGTGTACTAAACATACAGTCCCAGGCACACCTAAAAAAAAAAAAAAAAAAAAAAAAGAAAAAAAGAAAAACAATCACTGGATTCGTGGTGTTATTTGCACGCTGTGTACGTAGAGTCCGTGTGAGAGCACTGTACAGCCATGATGGTCTTAGCCTGTTGCAGATTTGGATGACTAAAAATGATGGCTTCAGTTCCAAAAATGAAAGGGGGGACACTGGGTAGGGGGGTGGGGACAGGTGTAGTGCAGCCTCTACCCCCCCCCCCGACTTGACAGTGGCAGTGCAGGTCGGAGACAAGAGGTAAGAAAAAAACGTTATGAAAAAAGAGGTGGGGGGGCGGGGGGGTGGGGTTCGTGAAGC
>JABJVR010048894.1:0-23262 GCA_025773905.1 Chitala chitala | reverse complement strand
TGTTCATTATCACCAAAGCAGCTGAAACTGACTAAAAACCCCCTCAGCTACTTACCTGACCAGATCAATATCCCAGACGTTTAATTGACTTGATGCTATAGTCTGATTAAAAAGTGTTCCATAAATTGTTTTGAGCAGTATATATTATAATGAACAAAGGCAGCTAGTGGATTTTGAACCCTGGTTGTACTCACCTGGATGGTGCACTAAACAGAAGGGTGATATAACTATCAAGGCAGCTGATCCACTGCCATATACAGCAGTCGCAACTTACAGATTGTCCATATGGCATAGACAGGAAAAGCAGAGAAACTGACGTGCAACAAACTGACATTTAAAATAAAGGTATGTACATCTGTGCCACTTAATAAAACGTTTCCTAAAAAATTGATTTGTATTAAATTCAAGTAATCACGTGGAACCAATGTACATATATTTTTATTTTAACCCAACAGAACTTGTTTGTCAGTATATATGAGTATACAAATTTAGAAGGACATCACTAGTATGTTATTACTTTTTAATTTAATTTCTGTACTTAACTTTTGTGTAATAAAATGTACATAATCTCTCTCAAACTATTCTGACTGTATTAGTCTATTTAGCATCCACTGGTTGTATGTAACTGTGACTTTGGTAATATATATATTTTTTTAAGTATCAACCAGTGCTGTAACCAGCATGCATGCTTTGCAGAGCCGAGAGATATTCAGCACATTTAATGCATGTGTTTCGTCGCATTAATGTTATATGTAATTAATGTATCTTTAAGTGTACTCCTAGTTCTAAGCATGTAGTTATGTTCTGTGTCATGTCTGCATTTTTACTGAACAGCATTAGTTGCCTACCATCACTATAGAGTGTGGCTGCTGGTGTCACCTCCCCTGGCAATGTGCTTTAAGAGTACACAAGTCTGGGTGTTTACAGCACCTCTAGACTACAAACGCTATGAAAATTGATTTTGATATGTTTGAAGCAATTGGGTATTGGAAAGTTAAGATTTTGTACTTAAAAGTCCATTTTAGTTTTTTCAGTTCCTTGACTCTCCTCACCTTATGCATTTCCTTCATATCCACAGGGCCCCTTTTGAAATGGTTGAATTGTCCACACCTGAGCAGTGGTAGCCCTCCAAGTCTACCTTGAAGTGTTTCTGCCTGCCGGGAGCAGTGCCATTTTTGGCTGACTGCTGTGTTTCACTTACGAAAGTCAAATAACAATCAATGCACTCACCAATGTACAAATTCCCTGTTTGAGTAGAGGTTGATTGGCATATAAATTATTTTTGCTTTTTCAACTATTCAGTTGTATAAAAATGCAGTTGTAATACCAAATGGCCATTATATTGTACTTTGTTCACTTTAAAATGTTTATTTAGCCCCTGGATGTGCATGTCAGAGATCAAAGGGAAGATGGCAACTAGCTAGAACTCAGGCAGTGTATTTGCTTGAGGGTTGTTATTTAAACTTGCTAGAAAAGCCATGAATGAGCTACTTTGTGCTTTTCATGGCCCAAGACGGATCTGACAGAACAGAGTGATCTCCTGCTGCACTGTATGAAGCCTATTCAAAGCTATTCCCTGGGACTTTCCACTGGGCTGCTTCACAAAGCAAGCACACTGTGGTTCTTTTAGAGTTCACCAGTCAAGCATTTAGAGAGAAGAACAACCTGGAATGTAGAGCAATGTTACATAGCCTGTGAGTATGTGCTTGTGGAATAGGCTGATTCACACGTAAACTAGCAAACTAGTATGAGCAGTGTGTGGCATTCCACAAATTAATGACAGAAATGTTTTCTAAGCCTTTCTAATGCTAAGATTCTTTCTCAAAACACTAACTAGAAACTGTAATGTGAAGCAAGGGCATGATCAATAAGGTGGACCTCAGAACGGCAATCAATAAAAGCTGGAACACTGTGAGACTGCTGTGAGAATCGGACTACGCCTGGCAATGTGGCCTGGAACAAAAGATTAGGTTTGGTTGTGACACACATGTAGTTAGTCTGGTCCCTTTGCTTTGATCTTTCTTCCTGTCAAGTGCAGGCAGTTTCATTTTAAGTCACCTGCACTCCTATAATACAAGCACGTGCTCTTGGTGCGATAACTGCACATATTCTGTCTGCCTGAGTTCCTTTACAAGATGAATGGAGGGAATGGAGCTCTATGGACAGGTTGGTAGGTCATCTTAAATAGTGTGCCCTCCAGAAAGAAAGGCTTCCCTGGAAGTTACAGTATTGTAATGTATATACTGAAATGTTTCAATGTGCATATTTTGAAATATTTGAATAAATAATAAAAAAATAATAAAAATAAGTAAATGAAAAGAACATCTGTGAAAGAAAGTGTGTGTGTGTGTGTGTGTGTGTGTGTGTGTGTGTCTATATATAATATATATTTTTTAAGGGTGCCGTCCATTCATAGGGGAGTAACTCGTGTCCCAAATAAGGGAGGAATTAAAAATTAAAAATAGTTAACTAAAAGCATGCTTACGGCACCACATTGGTCAGGGCTGTTTCTGTATATGTCATCTGGTGGTAATTTATACTGATGCATCTGATAATTAAAAAAATATTTTTAAATTTTTAATTTATTTTATAATTTTGGGTTGTCTTTCCCTGCTAATTTTTTATTTTTTTTTTTTTTTTTTTTTTTTTTTTTTTGCTAAATATGATTGTCGACCCTTGAAGCAAGCAGCATTAGTCTTTCCAAATCAGGCCAAAAATCTGTGGCCACCAACTGTGCCGTTATAGCATCATTTACACCGTGGTAAAAGGGGGACACAACGGACTCCTGCTTCCTGTCTTGCAACTTACTGCACAGGCCACTACAGACCTGTGACAGAAACAGAGATGCAAGTGGGCCCCACCCCCTCTCTCTGACATGCATTATCAAGACCTTGCTTTGTTTAACTCATTAAACTTGTATATTATCATATTTATGATGGGATGAAGTGTGGTCCTATAAAGCAGTATTTTAAAAAAGCACTGACCCAGAAACTGAAAAGATAACTGCTACCTTGCATTGATAGGTTTGGAAGGAAGACTGTTTATAAGAGCAAATCAAGGCAATAAGTGTTTTGAGACAAATGAATGGTGAATTCTGCCAGCTAACTATTTTTGTTGGCGACAAACAAAAACAAGTCTTGACCTGTGCTGTAAAAAAACCCCGTTGTTTTTACAGAAAAAATCTGGCAGCTGTGGTTGCCAAAATAATTCTGTAAAAAAACTTAAAATGTAAATAACTTTACAAAATAACCCATATATTTTACAGTGTAAAACTGTTCTAATTTATAAAAAAAAAAAAAAAATTTAAACTAGTAAATCTAACAGCCCTTTTCTGCTGAATTAGCATGACCATACTGCATTTAAACCTATTCTTTCAGCAAGATTTACACGCAGTTGTTGCTTATTGTACATTGAATCCCATTCAGTTTGACTGAAAAATGCATATAACTAATATTGCTGAACTGAATTTTTCTGCAAATCTTACTTAGTTGTTTTTGATGTAGTGTCTTTTACAGTATTAATGACAAGTACAATGAAAGCAATATCTACATACTGCAATTGATTTTCCTGTAAAATGTATTCATTACAATGTAAAGGCATGAAATGCTGTTCTGATTCCCATTTAATATCAATGTCAAACAAACAGTAAAACAATATTTTTCATTGCCTGTTAGAATTATTGCTCATTCAAAAACAGAAACTTTCTATACATTACAGGTAGATTGAGCACTTCTCAGTTTCATTTAAACTGCACTGCCATTTTATAGATGTTTCATAAAAGTAACCTAAAATACACAGATTAAATACTGAAAATTGGAAACCCTGATACTGTAAGGGTAAAGAGAACAAGATCCTCGATGCAGAGAATTTATTGAAGGAAATAAAGCGGGTGATCCAAAAAGTCAAGTCCAAGAAACAGGCAATAGGTCGGTGTACCGGATAGTCAGTCCGAGATGGGTTAGGAAAAAGGGAACTTGCAGGAGAGCGTAGCCACGAGACACAGGGAATCGTATTGCTTGGTTTCGCTCATAGAGGCTTAATACTTCGCATCGGGCCGGCATTAGCAACCGCTATTTAAGTCTCTTTTGATGTTGCACGTCTGGTCTTCACTAATGACGGGGCGTTACAGATACCTTAAGAACTACTGGTAATGAAAGAATTAAAAAACAATAATAACTTGCCATTAGACAATTTTATTACCCTGAAAAAAGACCAAAAACGTGTCCTTTCTCAAAATACAAATTCAAAACACGTAACGAACAACAGCAATAAAACTAACAATTTAATCAAACTGTTACTTGCTTTTTAATTTTGAAGAACTGAGCAGTTAGTCCGTATTTAGACATCACACCACTGATGATCTGAAAGTTCTTTAATCAAAGTAAGAACTCTAGGGGTCAGAAGAAGACAGGACGTGTTTCACTTCTCCACTTCAGTGCCCTTCTCTGGGTTGATGGAGGAAAAAACACCTTGGGAAATAGAAGAAAAGCAGATTAATAAAAAATTGCTTCACATCAATCATTTTTTATTCAAGCTATTATTTTAAAGCCATTTATAGTAAAAAGGTAAAATTACAAGTCCCTCAACAACAACTATATTCCTACACTTGTTTCAGGAAATAGTTTCAGTTCCATAAAGTGAATATGCTATGTTGGATAAAGCTAATCACAAAAGATGCACCTCTGCAGAAACTCCAGGGCTGATGTCAGCTGTGATGGGTGATGGATGCTGAAGCAATATTAGCTTCCAAACATCATGCACAGGGCAGAGATGAAGGAGGGAAAGTTGTCATCAATGTATCACTGATTAGATCCACACTCAGCATGAACTGTCTTATGGAATGGCAGGATTGTCCTAAAAACAAAAATACACAATTAAAACTAAACTGAAACACAAGATTTTTGTTTCTGAAACATTTCCACAAAATAATTTGGATATATTTGTTTTTAAATTTAAACTTAAATTTAACGTCAATTAAATTGCATACCATCAATACAGAAATCAATATATTTGGGTGTTTAGGAAGAGAAATGTAAGCTTATGTGAGGACTTTTAAGGCCAATTTGACTTAACATTGATCTTACAGTAACACTGTGCAACATAAATTTCTGTCCAACGAGACAGAAATTAGAGAAAGAAACAGAATAAAGACAAATAAAAGAAAATGAAAGAAAAAGAAAAAGAAAGAAAAGCACAGACAGCAGAAGACAGAGTTGTTGTTTCCCTGTTCATGTCACTTATGCTGTCCGCCGAACATGCTTTATGTTTCCTGGACATGTGAGCAGTAAATGACGATTTCACAGTAAATGTATTTTTACAACCAGTTACTGGACATGCCACAGGTCGTCCCTCCACTATATGCTCCTCACCCACCGTATGAAACTGACACGCACACAGAGAAATGGCACATTTTAAATCTGAAACAACAGCTTTAGCAGTATCAAAAGGTACAGGCCTATTGTGAACCCAGTAGTAATTAGCTTTAAATTACGCTTTACATTTATGTGACTTGGTGGCTCAATGGGTAGCGCATCAGGCTGGGACATGGAAGTCTCCTTGTCTCTGGTTCAAATCCTAGCCTAGCCCGGTGTGTCCTTGAGCAAGACACTCAACACTAGCTCCCCAGGTGCCGTATTGCTGTTCTCCCCAGGGGGATGGATTAAGTGCAGAGGACAAATTCCTTGTATGTGGCAAACATGCTTGGCCATAAACCTGATTCTCTTTCCCTTAAAACTTCCATAAGTGACAAATGTTTGTTTGCAGTCAGTGCCGATGCATTATTTGTTCTTATGTGCAGCACATAACGCCTCAAAGTCTCTAGTGTTTTGCCGCAAAACGGCAGGTAACCATTTTTATCAAACTAACAAAACCACCTGTTTTTTTAAATCTTACCTTCCTCAGATAACTCTGCAAATACCACCACCTCACCCCCTGTACATTCGGCGTTATTACTGATTGCCCAGTAACCCTCGGTCACATACATAATGTGTATTTTTCTAACAACAAGCGGACACGTATTTCAAGTTTGAAGTAAGTGAAACGTTATCTTACAATAGCTACAGATCGGGCACGCATATGCGACAAACCATCATTTAGCCGTGAGTTTCGCCAAACTGGCTGCTCCCGCCAAAATTAGAGAGTCCAATGAGAGAACAGAAACAAACTCTACTGCTCAGATTGGGTGCGCATTTACCACAAACTGTCACTCAGCCATGAACTTGGCCAATATGGCCACTCCCGCTGAAATCAAATAGTTCAATGAGAGAAGAGAAACAAACTACTGCTCAGTGGGATGAAAATACAGACTAATTAACAGCAATGTAACAGATGAGCAGCTAACTGCCATTCTGGAAGACAAAAAGAACATTTTTGTAATTCCATCACCAGTTACCTTATTTGTCAATACCCTCAAATTAAAACTGAAACTTGAATATACATACGTATTAGAAAATCATTATAATGATTTTTCTTTCAGTTACAGTATGTTGTGACAAGCAGGCAAAATTTTTATCAGAATATTTTGGCAAATGTTTTTCTAAATGTTCTGACTGTAAACCTGTCATTTATCTATTCACAGTATTAACAACACAGTGTTCATGGCAATCATCTGCACATAGCTATGCCACGCACATTTTATTTTGTTCAGTAAACATAAATAAGGAACAGTTTTATGGAACATTTCAATGTAACTTTCAAACCCATTGACTATATACATACCCATTAGTACTTTTATCAGGTAGGTTACAAAATAGTTTGTACATAATGCATTTGTTTGACATAATTTTATTGTATTTGTACATTTTATATCTGTATAAAAAATTATCTGACAAAAACATTTTAACACTTTCACTTTGTAATTTTAATTGTATTCTATCATCATTTTTTACTGTTTTTCTGTGTTTAAACTACAGCAATCTGTAAATTTTACTAAGAAATATGAATATTTTAACATATTTTTACTGTAATATTAACAGTTATGTTGGATTTAGTACTTTACTAAAAATTACAGTAAATTAAACAAATATATGTCGCCCTTTCTTGACTCTTTTGCTGAGTCATTGTCATTTTGTCGTTAGTGCCTTCCACCCATGCCTAGTTTTCCTTGTTTCTATTTAAGCTTTCCTCCTCTATTTGTTTCTTGCTGGTCATTGTAAGCCTTTAGTCATTGTGAGCCCATGAAGCCTAATTCTTGCCCAATGTTCCCTTGTTTGTTATTTTTCCCCTGAATAAACCTCCCTTTGTGCATTTGGACCTTGCCTCACTGTGCAGTTCATAACAGGTGCACATAAAACTTGTATCCAAAAGTGTCAGAATGAAAGAGACACTGATGACTGAACAATACTCCAGAAAAAGTTTAAACTTAAAAATTAACAAAAGAAAAAAGGGTTAGGTGACACTAATAATTGAATGTGATTAAGATCTACAGCCCATAACATATGTGACGAGCATTTTTTCACAAAGCTGATTAGAGTCGTGTCTTATTTGATTTAATTTCAATGTGTCTAAACCAGAGGTGGCAGAATCATTTTTAGTTGGGGCTCACTCTGATTAAAATTTTACCTTAAGTGGGCCAGACCACTGCAAACTTTCAGTCCTGATGGATGATATGTGCTTCAATTATGGTATTAGAATTACCTTTATTGGAATGCCAAAAAATATATAATGACCTGTCAAGGTAGGTAAGGACTCCACTACTCTTTTGAAGGTATCTGGCACCTAGCTGTCAGTAACAGAGCCTTTAAGTCCCGTAAGTTACAAGGTGGGGCCTCCATGAACTGGACTTGTTTTTCAAGCACATCCTACAATTGCTTGATCCCATTGAGATCTGGAGAATTTGGAGGCCAAGTCCACACCTCAACTGTGTCTTCCTAACACCATTCTTGAACAATTTTTGCAGTGTGGCAGGATGTATTATCCTGCTGAAAGAGGCCATCTTTCATACCGTATCATACCATTTCTATTAAAGGGGTGTAGTTGATCAGCAACAATGTTTAGGTGGGTGATTTGAGCTCACTGCATACATCAATGAGACTTGGCCATATATGATTCTGTTGCCGGTTCACCAGTTTTCCAGTTTTTTTGGCCCTTGTCAAAGTTACTCAAATCCTTATGCTTAGCTATTTTTGCCTTCTTCCAACACATGAACTTTAGGGACAAAATAATTACTTGCTGTCTAATATACGCCCCACTTCCACTGTTTACTGTTTTCTGCTGTAACAAGATAACCTGTGTTATTCACTTCACCTGTCACTGGTCATGTTATGGGTGATCGGTATATGTAATAACTTGCCACCAAAAAAATTATTTTAATGACAATTTTATAAAAATAAATAAAATCAAGAATTACCAATCTTTCTTTTACTCATTTCAAAACTGCGATCCATAGCATCCAATAAGAAGTTACTAAGGTATTCCCACAATAAACATTTGCATCCCATGTGACGAGTAGATAAGACAAAAAAGAATATTGCACTGCAAAAATACATAGATTTTCCTTAATTTGATCTATCAAATGAAAAAAAAAAAATAAATTGTTTGGTTTGATATCACATGTCTTCGGGCTCAGAATCAAGGGAAATCACATGCACAGAACAAATATGGAAAGCTTAAGAAAAGGTAATATAAAGTAAGGGAGGGGTGGCTACATACAGTAAAGGAATTCTATGTTCTTATAGTCTTGAAAAGTGACCCTGTTTTGCTTTATTCACAGTAGCAATGTAAGAATAAAGGAGCAGCAAATCCAAGCAAACTTCCTTTTTGACTTTTTATTGATTTATTATATTCACCAGGATATTTCCCCAGGTTTACCCTAGTTTCTTCACAAGAATGAGCATAAACAAATAGATTTATTTATGAAATTGGACCAATAAGACCTAACAGGTTTATTGTAAACCAAAAAAACCACCATAAATCAAAATACAATCCAATAAATATTAAAATCAGTCAGGAAGTCCAGTCCTGGACACATAACAGAAGAGATAAAACAAGGTAGGAGGGATCAGGTTAGAATGGGACATGTGGCAGGGGGGCAATCAGGTTCAATGCTGGGAAACACAACACACAGAAAGTAGACTTCTCTGATGCTTTATGAATGAAGGCGACACCTTATAATAATAAATTTATCTGAAATCCTATAAATACTCTGCAGTGATTGTGTGAGAAAGGAAGGAAGGAAGGAAGCCAGCCTATTAGGCGCTGTGTTGCTAGGCACACAATGTTTCCTGGATTAAGACCAAACCCTTATGATCCTCACCCAGAGAAATGCAGAAAACAACTTTCTATGACTGTTTCCTTAACTTTTCTCCTGTTGTTTATCAGTCTATATATTGTATTTACAGCCTTGTCTTAACAGGATACTTTAGACTTGTTCTATGCATTGTTAAAAGTAGTGTACAAGTCTAAAAGATCAACTTTAATCACATCTTGCTGAACCAGCTTTGATTGTCCGTCAGCTGACATTCTTATTAATTGAAAACAGATCATTACCTGTATATAAACATGATCTTTCATTGTTAAAAACAGATGTGAGAATCTTCAGCATCTTCTCGTAAAGGGGAAGACAGAAGTGTGTAAATTCCATCCTACAATTAACACTTGCTCATTGTCTTGTTGGCAAGGTAACTGAAAATTAATTAAAGATGTTTAATCACAGTGCATCTAAATAAGGACCTCTGGAAATGTAATGTTAATATACTGCCAGGTGTGTATTTTTTAAATAAAATTTAAAAATGTATTATTAAAAAAATCTTTTATAAATGATATGGACTGTTTGGAAGTTGAGTTTTAAACTAGCATTTCAGAAGGGTTTAAGACCTGTAAAACCCACTTTCCTACTCAGCTCTGTTCACCCCAAAGTACAGTGCAACTGCTTTATTTTGTTTAGACTGAGCAGTTGGCCTCATGCATCCAGGATCCATTTCCATCTCAAACTACTGACTATAACACCCCTGCCTGTCATGACCTTTGTGTCCCCTACATGTCACCCTTTTCCTGTCCCCTTTGTGCTGAGTCATTACTAGTACCTCATTGTCTTATTCTCCCTGTGTTCATTGTTATTAGTAGTCTCTGACTGTGTCTAGTTAACAGAAGCCCCTGTCTCAATGTCTTTTTGGCCAGTTGTTGTAGGTGTAACTTTGTAGAAATAATTTGTGTGATTGGAAACGCAGCCTGTAGACGTCCCTACTACCTGTATTTTGGTTTAGTTTTCCCTGTTATCTTCCATTTTCACCCTGTTAGCTGTGTCTTGCCTTGTTACCCCTGTAATCCTATGTTTGTACTCTGTTGTTTGCCCCTGTAACCTTATGTTAATATCTTGTTATGCCTTCCTTTTGCACATTCAACCTCGCTTTTCTTGCCTCCTAGGTACAAACATTACACTGACCTTGTTGTGTTTGGAGCAGAAAAGCAGGTGCCATAGGAGAGGGGGGAAATAGGAGTGGTAGAAATTATCTTATTTCTTTTATTCCTAATAAAATGACAGTGGTGATTTAAACTAGATTAATTAAATGATTACATAATTATCAAATATAATGCTTTTATGTAAAAAAAAGCTTATAATCTTTATTATTCTTGTCTATATTATCCATTATAACATTAATGTGTTTAATTATTAATGAATTAATCAATTCATAATTCCATTTCTGTTTTTAATAACTGACATTTTTCATTTAGGTGTGAATTAGTCATTGTAATATTGTTGTTTTATTAGTTATTTATAACTCATCATATATGTTTTTGTGTGTGACCTATTTTTGTGGTAAAGAATAAGTTTATCGTGCCTTGAAAATACAGGTCTTGCACATGTGGGGATTTGTAGACATGACACTGAGTGACAGAGTTTTAGTTAAACACCAATAATATGATGTGAAGGTCAAACCCACTTCAGAGGATGCTGAGGATTAGCATTAAATAATAGTAAATTTGAATGATATTTTTCCACCTTTTTAAATTACATGTTTAGTTACATTTTGGTTACACATTTTCTCCTACATAAACTCTATTATTCCACTGTCCTGGCAACATTTCATTACTTTCTCTATTTGGGGAATTCTGCACAGTGCTATGCTTTTGTCAGTAAATCAGTTTAAGAAACTTCCTCCTGCCTTGTGAGTAATTGCTTTATTGGATGTTAAATTTTTCTTCCATTGCTATACCTATTACGTTACTCAATGAATATGACCTATGTATTGATTTTTACACTGAAAGGATAGCCAAGTTATTATATTCTCTTATTTTCATGTGTCTTTGAATCAGGGCTAGGAAAACCTATTCTTCCTGCATTAATGCTTTTCTGATCCATAACAGTGCAGTTTTTGGTGTGATTGTGCTCTGATGACAGTAGAAGCAAGAACACGAGTGAGAAATGTGAGCTGGCAGCAGAGGTCATTACTTTGCACCACGTGACTGAAAACTAATATTTTCTTATCTTTATAGTAAAATGGTTTCAACTGAGAATTATAATATCTTTAAGCAATTTTCTTTCCAAGTTAAAATAGTACTGAAACACTTTATTGAGCTTACAGATCAACTATACACATTTTCACATCAAAATATTTAAAACAACAGGTCAAAGGGACACTGTATTTTGAATAGTGATGTGAACATTTTTTTTTTTGAGTTTCCTAACACTAGAAAGAATGTCAGCAGAAAATGATATACCATTCTGAGTATGAATATTTCACGAAAAAGTGAAGAGAACTTCAGGAGAAAGATTTGCATATGGGTCTTCGATAATTCAGGCAGGTCAGTTCTGGACAACGCAAATACAGGAAAGCAAACATGACAAAGGCAGATGGATTCAGGCTGGAGGGAATCTGTGTAACAGGTTGGGACCTGGAACTCAGGGACAGGAGATTGTTTGCTGTAATGTATATTATAAGATAGCACATAGCATTATTTCTGCATTAGGATAACCATTTCCAATATTACTTACATTAACACTAAACCCGATATTTGTTTTTTGATACTGTAATGTAAAAACCCAGCATGCCAAATTTATGAACAGAAGCTAACACGCCACCTACACAGTCTAACATGACCTATCTCAACCTCACATTTTTAACACAGTTTGGTTAAAAACTTTAATTCCCATCTCTCTGAAACATGCCTCTACTGGTATGTCATTAGCATCGACCACCTTTCCACTCTTCATCCTCTTAGCTGTTCTCACTTAAACCTTACTAGATTCATCCTCAGTCCACTGTTGTTTCATGCTGCTGACTCACGACTGTGTAGCTGTACACATCTCAAACCCCATCATCAAGTTCGCTGGTGACATAATTGTGGGTCATCAGAAAGACCGATGACTCAGCCTATAGAGAGGAGATGCAATAACCAACAGACTGGTTTAGAGCCAACAACCTGTGTTATGTGTACTTCCTGTTATTCACACTATGTATAGCACTACTTGCTGTCTTTGCACACTATGTATTCTATTATATTAGCAGTTTTGTGTAGTCCTTTTGCGTTGTTTTCTGTAGCACATGGTGTGGGGAATGTTGTGCTAATTCACTGTCTTCATCATTCATCACACTAACCTGCAGGACATTCTTCCCTACTCTGTCCCTCTTGTCTGGGCAACAGTACAAGTCCTTTTTCTTTTGTGTCCAACCTTTCATACAGCTCACCATATGCTGCTTTCTTAGCTTTCACCGCCTCTATCTTCAATCTGCACTGGATCTTCTTGTACTGCTCTCTACTACCTTCATCTCTCCATCAAAATTCGTTTTTACCAACCTGTTCCTCCTTATGCTTTCCTGTGCTTCCTCATTACACCACCAAATCTCTTTGTCTTCCTGCCTGACTTCCTCACCACTTCTATACTTGTTGCCCAGTTGTTCACCACACTCTCACCTTTCCTTCTCTCCCACTCTCTCTAAATACATCTTCTCCCTCTCCTCTTCGGCAAATGTAGCTTCCACTGCCACGATGCTGTCCAACAGTATTGGTGCCGGTCGGTGGTAACCTAAGCCTCGACCAATTCACTATGGAAATTTAGTTTTTGGCCCGTATATTTGATTTGGCACAGATTTTACACGGGGTGCCCACCCTAACACAATACTCCCCATTTTATCTGGGTTTGGCAGAAGCACTGTCTTGTGGAACTCTAGTGGCTGGGTTTTGTTAATCTAACAAACCTGCTTCTTAAACGTCACTTTACATTTCAGTGCTTGTAATGCATTGTATTTTGTAGTGATTTTAAAGCATTCTTTCAACGTCTAGATTTTTGTCTGTTTTGGCTTTTCGTTAAGTTTTGGGTTGAACTATATTTTTCCTGGTGACTACAATTTTGGGGGTTTTGGCTTGGGCTATTTTGCCTTCCTAGTTTTGACTGTTCTTGTTTATTAATGCTTTCTGGATTTTGCACTGCATTAATATTTTCATGAAAACCTCCTGCTCTGCATTCCAATGCCCCGTCTCCCAGTGCTGTTATTACAAATGCATTGTATGTTTAGTATAAACAATGTCAGTAACAGTACAACAAAACTGCCATATGTAAGCTGACATTTGCTCAGCTGAAAATATTAAAATGGTTCTTCAAACATGCATTCATTTTCAGCTTCAAATGAGTGTGAACATTATATTTTGAAAAAAGTGCATTTTAATGGCAAGATACATTAGATTTCATGAATTTCACAGACATGGTAAAAACATTGTAGGTTTATTTTGTACACAAAATAAAAATTTGTGGTAGTTTTTGGCAGTGGTCGATCAGGAAAACAAACCCATCAATTTAATTAGTAAAGCATTGTCTCACAGTTGTTTTAAACATATGTGTCGACGTGCTGAAGAAGAAATTGTAAGGCAAATTAAAAAGGTTGACATGGTTTATTGGTATTGAATTAATTTATTTATTTTTAATTCCTTTAAGTAGCAGGCAAGAGTTATGGCACAGATTGCTATACATTGTGACCTTCCTGGTACAAAAGAAACCAAAACGTAGATACATTTGCCATCTTGATTACAAATACATTAATAATTCAGCTGTTAGTTACAAGCTTGTTCTATGCTCACCACTCAAAAAATAAACATCTGGTCATTTGAAGCAAATTCTTTGCTGCTAATGGATGTACCATAAGGCAAATGCAATGTAAAGATCATACACTAATCAGTAACTACATACCGTCATGTGAATTAGAAAGTACACCTTCCTTCAGTTCTATGGTTCTATGTATCAAGACATAAAAAATCAGACAGAGCAGCTCTTCAAAGGGTGATCAACATAGCAGAAATTACAGTGGACGTCCCCAGCCCCCCCCCCGAGGACATTTACAGGTCTCACTGCCTCAGCAGAACTTGCAATATTATTAAAGATAGAACACATCCCTCCCACCACCTGTTTACACTACTGCCATTTGGAAGATGCTATAGAGCCCTAGTGTTCCGCACCTCCCGACTCAGGAGCACCTTTTTCTCCATGGCCATCGGGGTACTGAACTTGTACTCCCCAGTCTCCACCCCCCCACTGCCACCACTACACTCTTAAATCAAGTGCAATTTCATATTATTATGGAATATCTGCATTTTTCACTTTGATCTTTTTTATATCATTTAAATCTGTTTTTATATCTTACTTATTCATTTACAGTCTTTTATGTGTGTGTGAATGGTTGAGTAGAGTGAATGGTGTACAGTTTTAATTTTAATGAGAGACAACAAAATTTTGTTGTATGTTAACATGCATTGGCAATAAAGGCATTCTATTCTATTCTATTCTATCTGGTCCTTACAATGTCTTAAATTGAAGTTAATCCAACCTTTAGATGACCAACAACATGACATACTTCACCGTGTCATTATTTATTTAGCAAAAAGTAAGCCAAAATGCAGAAGCATTGTGTGAAAAAGTACCTCCTGACTGCTTCCATAGACATTTAGAAGGTAAGCAGCTGCCAGATGTTGCTGATCAAAAGCACTTAACTTTATTTTTCACGATTCTAAAAGAATGCAATTTATTTACATAAAACCAAACTCTAATTTTTCACCCAATGATAATTATGACCTTTGTTGTTACTTCACTTAAAATATTATTAAAAATTGGTCTTTATATCAAATAATAAAATCTGACCATAACTCTATAATGATGAGACAAGTCAAAGTCAACATTATTGTCAGTTCTGCCCTTATGTGGCAGAAAAAGAATTGAAAAATTGTTTCTCTCCAACTGCAGGTGCAGAATAAAATGAATTAAATACAATAAAAACACAATGAAAATACAACAATCAGCAGCAGCTGAATCAGAATTGTAGTGCAAATATATGGGACAAGACTTCTCAGTTTTTGAGGGTAAAAAGGGGGGGTGGGAAACAGAGGAGAGAGTTCGGCTTCCTGACAGCCTGGAGGATGAAGCTGTTCATAAGTCTGGAGGAGCAGGCAGGGATGCTGTGATCAATACCTTCTCACACATAGGAGGAGGCTGAAGAAACTGTGTGAGGGGTGGCTGGAATCCCTCACAATCCTGGTGGCTTTTTGGGAGAGGCAGGTGTCATATATGTCCTGGAGGAAGGGATGTGGAACACCAGTGATCTTTATTATGCACTGTAGGGTCTGTGGGTTGTATATGGTGCACTTCCCATACCACACAGTGATATGGCTGGTCGAGATGCTGTCAGTGGTGCCATGGTAAAACATGATAGGAGGGGGAGGTCTCGCCCACCTCAGTTTGCAGAGGAAGTAGAGGCACTGCTGAGCTTCATGTGGAGTTGATTGTCCAGGAGTGATCTTCACTGAAATGCACCCCCAGAAATTTTGTGCTGCTCACTCCCTCCACAGCAGAACCTTTGATGGTCAATGGGGGTTGGTGTTTGTGGCCTCTCCAAAAGTCAGTAACATACTCCTTGGTCATACTTACATTAAGGAAGAAATTGTTGTCTCCGCACCACATAGTCAGACTGCTGATCATTGCAGATGAGACCTACAACAATTGTATCATCCACAAACTTCACTATGTGATTATTGTTGAAAGTTGGTGTGCATGGGTCAGCAAGGTGAAAAGCAAGGGGCTGAGCATACATCCTCCAGGGTCTTCTATTCTCAATGTGATGGTGCTTGAGATATTGTAGCCAACCTGTACTGCTTGTAGCCTCTCGCTAAGAAAATCCAGCAACTAATTGCATAGTAAGGTGTTCACCCCAGCTGGTTTAGTTTGCATATTAACTGTTGTGGGATCATGCTGAACTGAAATCTAAGGACAGCATTCTCACATATGACTCTTTAGCACCCAGATACGTGAGGGCCATGTGGAGAGCAGCACAGATTGCATCCTCAGTGGACCTGTTTGCTTGATATGCAAACTGAAAAGGGTCTAGAGTTGGAGGAAGCATGGATTTTTTATTTTTCATGACTAGCCTTCAAAACACTTCATGATGATGTGGGTCACAGCAACAGGGGATGGTCATTAAAGCAGAATGTAGAAGAATGCTTTGGTACAGGTATGATGATGGTGGCCTTGAAACACAGCCTGACTGAGATGTTGAAAATGTTCATAGAGACATCCCTGAGCTGCTCTGTGCAGTTCCTCAACACACAACCAGGAATGTTGTCTGGAGTTGGTGATGAGATGATTATATTACTGACTTTCTAAAGAATCATTGTCACATACCACCTTAGTTTTTAGTTTTTCAGAATTTTTATACTACAAAGTGAATTTAAAGTACTCAGACTTAGTTGGATAGAGCTGGCTTGACAAATCCCAATTCCCACTATCAGAGTAAAATGGCACTATGGAGGTGATTATCAACAATGTAAGTTAATTCCAGGTTTCTTTGAGCATTCTCATAAAAGGAGAGATGAACCACACATTTTCACAATACCATCAGTGCTTTATTTAAGTGTACAGAAGTATGCACACATAATTTTAAGTTATAAAGAATGTAAAGAGACTTTTAACAGTAAACTGTAACACAATGTCTGTTAACAAAGGTCATATGAACTTGTTTGCAGCATACTGGTGACAGTTTTAAATGAGTTTGTTAACAGACAGCCTCTTGTTAGCCTCAGCAATGTCAATAATTGCACAGTCTTTATTTCACACACTACATATTAATACAAGGAACAATGAAAACCTGCAATTACATAGGTTTGATTTATTATTGTTTATTGTCATTTTTCACTGAGATGTAGACCACTGCCTGCTTATTGTAATTTAAACAAAATCATATTAGTGGATGCTAAAATAGCAATTAACAATGATGTGAGATAACAAAATTATGTACTGAACTGCTATGATACCTGTATACGTGCATGTTTATGGAGCAAATTGACTTCTTCACATAATCAGCCTCATGTTACCTGAAAATGAATATGGATATTAGTTTGAGTTCAACCTATTACACCAATCAACCTTAGAAATGTTATGGAAATTATTATGCATAATGTAACCATAAATGTAATTAATGTTGAATAATATTAAGTTTCAATATCGTTTGATACCTGAAATAATGTGGAACCCTCTTTTATTCATTGCATCGATAAATTACCAAGGAATATTATAAATGCAGCCAGCAATTTAGTTACAGCATGAAGTCAGTCATTTTCTGTACTGCTTTACCCTGTTAAGGGTCACAGGGAAGCCTGGACAGTACATACTGGGTAATGTGGACAAACCAATCAACCTAAACTGCATGTCTTTGGATTGCAGGAGGAAACAGGAGAAAACCCACCAAGCACAGGGGAGAACATGCAAACTCCACACACACACAGACCCAAGGTGGGAACCAAACCCCAGATCTGGGGGTACAAGGCAATAGTGCTACCCACCATGCCGCCTTGCAGCATGCAATTTTATTGCGTAATTTTTTTATCTGATTTGGTGCATTTTTGGCTACAAAACCAGCAATCAGCATTTGTGTATTCTATGTATTGTGTTGGTCAGGAAATTGGGACAGGCTTATGGGCCCTCCATTTGGCATCACACATAGAGATTCTATTTGTATAGTTCACTAGCCTATGAGACAATTTCGGTTTTGTATGTTTTGTTTCCATGTTCTGGGTAGCACAGTTAGGTTAGAGTTGTTTTACTTTGAGATATATAGCCATTTATTGGTTTTTTTGTTTCTAGTTTTTGTTTTGTTCTTTTCTTTCCTTTGCTCCAGTCCCTCTTCCCCTCCAAAGACCCCATGAGTTGCACTTCCACCATTGTAACACTATTTCATGTTTTGCATCAGGTGCATTTTCACTTTTTGAAAGTATTCATAGTTAGAACACCTGGCTAAGCCAGTAAACTCGCTACAGAGTTTGTCATTTTCCGACAAACTTCTTGTGCTGGGTTTGCCTGTGTTCTGTTTATTGGTTGAGTTGTGTGTTTGTAAGATAATGACCTGGTGATGTTTTTTCCAGTCTCCTGGAATTGACTGTACAATTGCCATCGGGGGGTGTGTGTGTGTGTGTGTGTGTGTGTGTGTGTGTGTGTGTGTGTGTGTGTGTGTGTGTGTGTGTGTGTTAGATACTAAAAGACCATGGTAAAATGTTAGATTTGCAGCATGAATGCACAGCTGACGAATCTGTACAATGTTTAAGTCAGATGTTATCAGCTGTTCTAAGAGGTATGATACGAGTTCCGGATTAGATCACTGCATATGAATGTGTTTTTGGCCACCACTGAGCTTCACCAATGGAATTAAAAATGGATTCAGAAACAACTGTTCAGGCCAGCCTTTGTTTTCAGATCTAAACACCTGTTAAATTGTGCATATAACAATGTTTTAATGTTTAAATTTCACAAGCAGTACCTATTTTCACAAGTTTTATATTCAGTTTTAAATGATAGGGGTCCTAAAGCCTAACCCAAGAAACACTGAGTACATTCAGTATTTGGATAAGCCCAGCTCATAGCTTGTTGCCTGTGCTTTTTCTGATTGAGATTCCTGTGCTCTTCGCCCTGGGTTTGTATACTGCCCTATCTGTTCTTTTCACTTGCACCTTGTCTTTGTCTCAGCCTGACATTTTTGAAATGATGGACTATTTGCCTATGACTGAACTTTGTTTTTAGGTTGTGGACTTTGCTTCACTTGCCATTAGAGAGTGCTCTGCAGTTGCATCTGCTCCGTGCCTGTGCTTATTACAGAATACATCGCTCTTCTCATTATAGATTCATCAGGTTCTTTTCCTACAGGCTATTCTTTCAAATCAGGAAAAATACTTCATGGAATTCACTGACCTGCTGGTGAACTGCCAAGCAGGTAAGATGCCAGAGCAAAAAATGCCAGAAAGGAAGACATACTCAGCAAGGAAGTAAATATTTCCATTCTTGGAGTGTCTTGTGTGACAACACATATTCCTATTCACTGGATAGACCCTAGAGTAGCTGACTGCATTATGGGCTTAGCACAGCCCTATCCTACCACAATAACATTATCGGGTGCTTTTAAAGAGTTGGTTGACCATCACAGTGTACCGCTTTAGAGAATGCTGTTGATTTATGAACTTTAGCCACAGCTATATGACTGAACTGGCCTTGCTCACTATTGATAAGAGTTAAACGCTGATTTACAATCTCAACTAGAATGTTGGGATAAACTGAATCAACTTCAGTCATCACCCATGCAAACCACGTGTTTTTCATATCCAGCAGGCTGTTCAGTCATTGCCTGTGGTGGGTTGGCGCCCCACCCTGGGTGTCCCCTGCCCTGCGCCCTATGTGCTCTGGGATGGGCTTCAGGCTTCCCCGCGACCCTCACCAGGAATAAGCAGTTAAGACAATGAATGAATGAATGTTCAGTCATTGCCCAGGTTTTGTCTATCTGTGTGTGTATGCTGCAATCTTCTGTTCATGAACTCCTATCCATGACTCCTTGCACTAGTTTCTACCTAATTAATTTGTGTGACCTGGATTATGATTTGGGTTTGGTGAACAAACACTGCATTTAAATCACAACTGCTCCGGTAGGGTGGTTACACATACCTTCCCCTTAAAGTGTTGATTTGTCCTTTTTGGTTTTTTCTGCCTTTTCATTTTTTTTTCCAGTTAAGGAACATGGTAGATAATGCATCACAACAAACCATATGTAGTGTAAAGCTTAGTGTAATGCTTGTTGCAAACTATGCAATTACAAACATGACTGAATAAAATGTTTTCTAAAATGTACAAAATCCAGACCTATTCTCATAAATGTAAAGTATTGTCTTGTAAATTAAACTGGCAATAATAAATTTACTTTTTCCTATATTTGAAACCTCAAAGTTAAAATGGGCTTAGCTTGTGATGACTATTCAAAAATGGTGCATTCAGTAAAAATTATTCAATTGTTGTACAACAGTGGGAGTTCTTTCTTCAGGCTGTTTCTTAAACAATGTCTTAAACAATGGTCTCAGGCTGGGGCTTTGTATCTTTAACACCTCTTAGTGACTGTATGAGAATAATTGTTTCAGAGGCTGTTCATTACACTTCACAAGTTATCTAGTTCTGTCTCATTTCCCTGTCCTTAATGCAGTTCAGTAACTGAAATCTGCAAGAAAACCAGTGTCCTCTTACTCCCCATACATGCAGACCTTTCCATTTTCAGTGCAGTTAGCATCTTTGTTTGCAAATATGCTACAATCACTCCAAGTCAACACCCACAACCAAAAGTAACATTTTGAAAGTCATATATATCCTTCAAATCCCTTCAAGAGTAAGCCCTGCTCTGGAGACCAGATGAAATAATCACATCTTTTATATGTAAAGATATGTCTGCAAGAAATGAACAATGAATAATAATAAAAAAAACTTTGGCAAAATTCATAGCTTGCTTTGATCTTCCCATTATGACTGAAGATAAACATGCATCACACTTTATTCTCACACCTCTTAACTTGTATTTATATTTGTTTAATTCCCACAAAACATTATTGGTAGTGGAATAAAACTAAGCAAAGATTTAAATTCTAAGCACAGCATTATTACAGGATGCCACCTTGACAAAATGGCTGTTTTTCCTGCACTGCCACAGAATCCCCAGTCAATTGTAAGAAGTGGAGACACAGAGCAGAAATAACCCCTCTGCTGTGACAAATGGGACCACCAAGTCCTGGAGTACATGGCACATAAAAAATGGCTTGGCTCAGCTGAAACAATAAGTAGTGAATTTAAAACTAACACTAGAAGCAATGTCTGGGAAAGGACTGTTTGTCAGGACCTAAATGACATGCACTTCCATATCTAAAGTGTTACACATGAACACAAGACCATCATGTGGAATGCTAAGTGTCAGCTAGAGTGGAGTAAATCTCACTGACTTTGGGCTCTGGGGCAGAGGGAACGCATGTTCAGTGGTGAATCATAACTCACAGCCTGACAGCCTGACGCACAACACTGGGTTTGGTGGATACCCAGTAAGCAATGGTTGTTGCAATGTCTATTGTTAACTCTTAAATGTGGTGGGAAACTGCAAATGGTGTGGGGCTTTTATTTTCAAAATTAATGATATGCACATAATTTCCACTGTCAAAACCTCTCTGCTTTGTACAATAACAATAGAGCTAATTCAGTGTTTTCTGATTCTCAATTTGAGAATGGCTCATTTCTGTTTCAAGATAACAACAGCCCAAGTGGGGTGCTTACAGAAAAGGTTTGTTGGGAGTCGAATGTATTCTAAGAGCGTGACTATTACCATGCACAGAGCTGTGACCCCAGCACTATAATATACCATCGTGTTGAACTGTTCCTTGGAATTTTCAGAAAACAGTGTTAGAATGGGCACCTGTCTGTAACCATGGAAAATTGCACGCTGATTCAAAATCGCTTAAGAGAAGTTTTACTTGACATAAATCCAGGATTAATACTTGGGGCTGCAGTAAAGTGTGTGTCAGTCAGTGTTCCAAAATGGCCTGTCATTTCTTAGAAAAACTGGTCACCGTACAAGCTCAAAAACTTTTCAGGATATTCTCCTTCAAGACAGTTATTAGACCACAACTAGACATTCTGTCATTCCCATAAGAATATAATATTACCGTGTCTCCTCACAGTCTAATACTTATTTACACAGCCCTTTTAAGATAGATACAAACATAAGACACCATGGATGTGCGCTTACGTCTCTGTAAATGTTGTATTTTACCCGATGTTTCTTTGTTTCTTAAATTACATAGGTCAAAGGTCAGCAGTTAGATGACATGGTCCAAATCCTCAAAAATGTAATGCATTATGGGCCACACAAAACACCCCCCTCACAGTAAAGCCTTTGTTATGCATATGTGGACTAATTTTTAAATAAATGTAAATTTAAGTTTCTTTTGGCAGGTTTTGGCACCACATGATGATGATTACCATGGTAACTTTGAATGATTAGTAATTCACTCTTGTTGCTGTAAATTTTACACATATTATGTTATAGAATAACAATATCTTTGATATCATTATTTTCTTCACTGCAATTTTCTGTCCACGGTGTACCATGCCTTGCGTCCTAACATACCTGGGATAGGCTCTAGTCCACTCCTGACCCTGTAGTGGATAAGTGGTAATTTTTTCATTTTGAGCTTATCAAAAGAGACTCCCAACAACATTAAGTTACACTCACTTGTAGGGTGAGAGTTTATTAAGCACCCAAAAAATTTAGAGACCAAGCCAAAAAAACACAGTTTGCTCATCAAGGCAATAGTCTGAAGCACCAGAAAGATCCATCCATGACAAAGATGATGAGGAGGATGAACAAGTGGCTGAGAAAAGGTGAGGGAGGCAGGGTAGGCAGCAGGTTCAGCAGCAGGAGAACACAGTACGCTGGGGAATGAATATGTTAATTTTACGGAAAGTATCTGCAGTACTTTACAACAAAGCACTACACAGCACTTAAATATAGATCAGAGGAAACATGTTGTCCAGAGATACCAGGCAACATAATTGTTGTATGTATGATGCCGTAACTACAGTAACATCCTCCTGTTCCACAAAATAAGCAAGTGAAAAAGCCTGGGCACCATCTCAGCAGGATGCCTTGTTAGCGCTGCTGACAACTAGTGTACCCCCCTTGTCACGGTGTAACCCGAGAGACACCATGAGCCTGCTGAGAGTTACTTTAACATCTGGAGCAAAGGAGGACTATATAGTGCTATTTACATTCATAAAAAAAGACTTCAAAGGATGTAAAAGGACAGCACTCACAATGCCATAAATTTTAATGTGGAGGAAAGTTGTATTCACAAAATATATGGTATTGTGAGAGCTGTCTATTTGCATTTCTTGAAGTCTTCTTTACATTTTCCGGTTCCGGATTTCCGGTTCCGGTGACGTCACGAACGTTCCTTGTTGCCTGAGTTTTCGTGTTCGCTTGGTTGTTGGCTTTAGTT
>JABJVR010048893.1:35299-57627 GCA_025773905.1 Chitala chitala | reverse complement strand
GGAATAGGGCGATCTAGGTATTACATCACCCTTTACAACGGAATAGGGCGATCTAGGTATTACATCACCCTTTACAATGGAACAGGCCGATCTAGGTATTACATCACCCTTTACAACGGAATAGGGCGATCTAGGTATTACATCACCCTTTACTTGGAATGTTCATGGAAAAGGAGGAAACATTAATTGCATTCAAAGAATGAAAACCACCACAAAGCCAAATAAATCAAAAATGAAAACGTAGCATGAGGCTGCTGGTTTTGGCCATACCATCAGCACAGCAAAGTAGGTGAGATGATCACAGGAACAGACAACTTTCTCGCTGTCCTGTTTCCAGTCAGTTCTGCAACCATCTGTGCTATATTCTGAATATTAATACATACAAGTATTATTGTCAATATACAATTGAAGGTGCACCTTGTAATTGTATTAAAGAGCCTTACTATATTCATTTAAAAGTCATTGAATGCTTCATGTTTAGTAAATGAAATGTTTGCCTCATGTTTGCTGTTATTACTGTTGTATTACATAAACCTTTATTTTTTGTCTATGTGCTATAAATTATAAACATTGAAGCATATTGTAAATACATGTAAAATTACAAACACAACATGAATGCAAGAAGAGTGAAAAGACAGAGCAGAACAGTGAATTTGTCTTTTCAGAAGTTTGTTATGAGAGAACAGTGAATAGTAATTCTCTAAAACATGAATATAAATTTAGGCGTGCATATTTTTTAATGAACTGAACTGCTCAGCATCTACAGGATTTGCCAAAAGGTTTGCTTTTGTTGTTTTGCCCTTACCTTTGGTAGTGTAATTATAAAAAGTACATTTCAGCTCCTTGTAGCCCTGTGAACACAGTTTTAATGACAGCAATTAAAACTAAATACTTGCAGAAATTACTTATGTAAAATCAACTAAACTTCCAATCCAGGAAAAAAACTATGAAGCGAAATGAAGCTGCTTAGACTGAAGTCACGTCTCTCCAAGTTCTCCTTGAACACTCACTGACGAAAGGATTGAAGAAGGTTGGAGAAACATCGTGATGTTGACAGGATCTGCCAGCCCTGAAATGGGCTGGTTACTGACACTTAATCCTACCAAAGCGCCATGGAGAACTTCCATCGTCTGGAAGAACAAAGCCACCCAATTACCCAGTCAGTTAGGCCAGCATGTCTTTATTACACAATCTTAAACACTAATCACTTTAGTACTGTGTCAATGTCCAATTTCTTCTGTACTAAGTTACAGGACGAACATTATCCATTTGTTAAATCACTCCATAAGAACTAGTCTAATTTAGACTAGGTTTTAACTCTGCATTGTGCTGGTTTTCTATCTATATTTGATTGTTCAAAATTAAAAACAACAACAAAAAGAATAAAACAGGAAAATCCACAGGATTCATTGGAAAAGGTGTCCAGTATCTAGTTGACATTAAAGGCATGTTTGCAGCACTTGCTAATACATGTAACCCTTTTTAAAAGCTATGCAGTAAAAATCATAAAATCTACCTGGTTGTTTTTAGGCATATATATTATACAAAACACAATGGGCTTCTGGTATTTTGTGATGGATGTGGGCAAATTAACATTGACCATGATGTTCTTCAAGTTATTATCATCTATAGAAACCTGGATATGGACAATGGAAAACAAGTCTTGTTGAAATTAGATACAGGTATTTGAAAAAGAAAATTAAAAAATCATTCAAAAGCACAAAAAATGTGATTTCAACACCAAGCAACACCCCAGTGAAACACCAAGTCTGGGGACATACAGGAAACATGAACTAGGTGAAAACACTAGACATTACAAACAAGGAAACAAGGAAATAAGGTGAGGAGAGAACGAGTTGGTGTGGTGACATAACACCATATGGGCAAACTGTGTCAACATGAGAAAGACAATATTGGAACTTAATCAAAAATGAATTTTGTTTTCATTCCTAGTTTGACATTTAACCTGGAGGTTTAACAGTTTAGTTTTTTAACTAAAGTAGTGTACATTTCAGTTGTCTTTAGCACACTTACATTATCTTTGTTGGCCAAAATGTTCAGGTCAGAAGCAGAATTTTTGGTGTTATGCAGTTTTACCATCATGTTAGTGTTTTTAACCGTGCAGTGGTCTTTAACCTTTGTAGCTGTCTTCTCCAGGCAGTCCTCTAGGGATTTTAATTGACTGTTGGAAAAGACAAAACATAAATATACAAACACATCATGGATATTAACAGAAAATTCTAGAAGCATACAAATACATGTAAAGTTGAAATGAAAAACAATACCTTGTAAATATAAACAATACAAAAAGTAAAATCAGAGGATTAATCAGAAAAACAACCATAGTGTAATGATTTAATTACAATACAATTCAGCCCAGCCATTAATGCCACTTCTGTTTGCATTCCTGCTGTCGTTTTGTAGAACTATGTAGAATTACAGTGTAATAATGTGCTGGTTTAAAAAGTGACTTCACTCACACATTTGCACTACAATCATCACTTTGCAAACCTCATGCTTATTAGTTGAACAAAATGACTGACATGACACACGTTAATGTGACATATGTAAAAATGACTGACATGACACACGTTAATGTGACATATGTAAAAATGACTGACATGGCACACGTTAATGTAACGTGTAAAAATGACTGACATGACACACATTAATGTGACATATGTAAAAATGACTGACATGGCACACGTTAATGTGACATGTAAAAATGACTGACATGACACACGTTAATGTGACATATGTAAAAATGACTGACATGACACACGTTAATGTGACATATGTAAAAATGACTGACATGGCACACGTTAATGTAACGTGTAAAAATGACTGACATGACACACATTAATGTGACATATGTAAAAATGACTGACATGGCACACGTTAATGTGACATGTAAAAATGACTGACATGACACACGATAATGTGACATGTAAAAATGACTGACATGACACACGATAATGTGACATATGTAAAAATGACTGACATGTCACACGATAATGTGACATATAAAAATGACTGACATGACACACGATAATGTGACATATGTAAAAATGACTGACATGGCACAGGTTAATGTGACATATGTAAAAATGACTGACATGGCACATGTTAATGTGACATATGTAAAAATGACTGACATGGCACATGTTAATGTGACATATAAAAATGACTGACATGACACACGATAATGTGACATATGTAAAAATGACTGACATGGCACATGTTAATGTGACATATGTAAAAATGACTGACATGGCACATGTTAATGTGACATGTGTATTGCAAAGTGTTTACCTGAAGTCCATTTTTCTGTTCGATATGTTATCATCCATTTCTTTAATTTTTTTTTCGCAGTCTAACGAAGCTGCGAAGGGAAAACATATTGCAAGGATAAACATAATGAACTGAATGATATCAATATGAACACAACACTAAAATGTCTGCTTAGAAGAATATATTTAAGAGTTCTTTAGTTACCATTACATGAATTGCTGCCGGCAATGTAAGGGAGCAGGGTTAAAAAGATGATCATGGACACGTTCTTCATCTTTCCAACAGAGAGATGTGCTCAGGGTTCGTGTAAAGCTGAATGGAGCATAAACAGTATGGCAAGGACCAATATGGTGTCGTTTACATTTTCTCTTCTCAATATCTAAAATAATTTCAGTTACATTACAAAGGCAATGCAGCTTTTACATCTGTAACTTTTCACACCAGATTGAGGTTAATGTGAAAAAAATTTTACTCAAGCATTTGATCAAAAATGTCCACTTTTAAACAGCTGTAAAATGATGACACACGTTCCTTACAAAAATACATTCTGTAGTCTACATGCAATGATAACCAAAACTATGGTACACCAGTTTGTAACAATGCACACATTATGTCATGCCCACCTTTCATGAAATATACGAGCACATGCATCCAAATTTTAGAACAGTCTTCACTTGATATAGCTCAATGTAACATATTCTTGACACTGGATATCACACAAATGGCACTGACAGGAGATATAAGATAGAAGCTGAATCCCCTGATTATGAAATAGCAGAACACCTGTTTATATGATACAAAAATCAATTTACCTGTTTTCTCATCAGGTTCACAACAGGACTGTGGTCTGAACATCCTGAGTCTCAGGTGAGCAGTAATACTATACTAGTTTATAGTAATGAATGTTCACTCAGATAAATTATATTAAATGTATGGAAATCAGGCCCACTTCAAAGTACAAAGTAAAAAACAAACTGAAGCAAAAAATTTGAAGGCAAGGTCTTTGTCAGTAAAAGCTGAGTAACTGAATATTTTTCTAACATAAATGTCATATGTCACAGCTATACTATCCCAAACTCCTCCCTGGAAGCCAAGGTTTTAACAGAATAACGTGCATGTCTGCAAATAATTTGCATGGCCAAGAGCCAGAAAGATGCAAATGTTGCTTAAATTACTGGAAGCTGTGCAGTAGCACAACATTTCATTGTTGGTGCAACTCCAATATTTACAGTCCAGGTTTTAACAGAATAACATGCATGTATGAATATTTACAGTTAAGGTTTTAACAGAATAACATGCATGTCTGCAAATAATTTGCATGGCCAAAAGCCAGAAAGATACAAATGTTGCTTATTTAACTTATTGGAGATTTGCAATAAGCTCTGTGTCCCTTCATGGACACCCCATATAAGATGTGTGTCCCACCATAGCCACCCCATATAAGCTGTGTGTCCCACCATGGCCACCTCATATAAGCTCTATGTCCCACCATGGCCACCCCATATAAGCTCTGTGTCCCACCATGGCCGCCCCATATAAGCTCTGTGTCCCACCATGGCCGCCCCATATAAGCTCTGTGTCCCACCATGGCCACCCCATATAAGCTCTGTGTCCCACCATGGCCACCCCATATAAGATGTGTGTCCCACCATGGCCACCCCATATAAGCTCTGTGTCCCACCTATTACGATATGTGTCGTGTATAATAGACATCACACGCACAAAATAAACAACTTCCTAAGGTGCACATTCAATACTTTATTATTTACTGTCTGGTACTTATTTTTTTAACGATTTTCCGTGTTACAGTATAAATTTATAGATTTTCAGACGTTCGTCTTTTCAGTGCACTTGCAGAAATGTTTCAACAGAGGACGCCATTGTCTTCTCTGACATTATGCGCGCTTACTTCTGATTACTGCACATTAGCTCTGCCTTCTTCAGTATGTGATAATAAACAATTATTACTACTGACAGTGTTTTGTTGCTGTTATTGTCATTGTTGTTTTATCACTGGACGTTCTTTGGAAAAGTATATGTCAACTTGACAGTATTGGTATACAACAAAACATGTTTTAAGACCATGCATTTTAGTGTGGATATACTGGATATCACACTTATGTACTGTAACTTTAATGCTGCCGGTTTGATGGTGTTTTAAAACTGAATCAGAGAAGCAAGTGGGTAATAAGGGCCCTAAAGTATTTTCTAAAAGGAAACTATGTAATTTGATGTTGCCGCCAGGGGGCGTTCCAGAGGCATGCCAACCTTGACGGAGCCAGGTGGCCCAGCACTTCACAGACCCCTTTGAATATATATAAAAAATAAAATAAAACGGTGAAATACTATGATTACATTTTTAACTATGAAAACATAGAAACATTTACAACCATGTTGATAATCATGATGTTATGATTATCAAAAAACTAGCAATATCACTTAAGAAATGTGCAATATTGTTTGTTTTGATTTTTCCTAAATTTTAACTCTAATTTGTTTTTAATGCACCTGCAAGAGTATGTATAACTAGTAATGCCCCCCCCCCACCACCACCACAACATGGAATTATCCAAATGCAATGAATCAGGTGCATTAAAACTATAATTGAGAGTAACTAGTAACACTTAAATGCATTACAAAATTGTAGCGTAGTCTGTTAGTAAAATAACAGTTGGGGGGGGTTATACGAGGGACGTTGTCAGGGGGCCCAAGGTAACCTGGAATTTCTGCTCACGCTCCTGGATGTAGCCCTTGACTTTATCAGAACAGTGCAGAAGTACTCTCCAAATTATTGCACAATACCAGAATCTATTTCAACATGAGGTTGTATTTAAAAGCGACTGAGGAAACCAGTGGACAAACATCAAAATAATAATTTGAAAAGCACTCTGTGTTTTTCTCAGAACACACATTTACTGAACTATCAATGATGTCAGAACAATTCTGAAAAAATCCCTCCCGTCCTACTTCTAGGAACATTTAGTGGAATACAAACATTTATAGTCACGCTTTACTCAACACACATCACTGTTTAAAATGTTTGTGTTTGGTATTCATGAGGTAATTTAGGGAATTTATGATGAAGTAACTACCACAGAAAACAACTAATCTTGATATGGTGTCATGGGGATTTTTAAAAATTATTATTGGGCACTGGGCATCCTCTGCCTAGTGCCTCAGATTGCCTAGGACAGGTCACCTCTGCCTAGTGCCTTAGATTGCTTAGGACAGGTCACCTCTGCCTAGTGCCTTAGATTGCCTAGGACAGGTCACCTCTGCCTAGTGCCTTAGATTGCTTAGGACAGGTCACCTCTGCCTAGTGCCTTAGATTGCCTAGGACAGGTCACCTCTGCCTAGTGCCTCAGATTGCCTAGGACAGGTCACCTCTGCCTAGTGCCTCAGATTGCCTAGGACAGGTCACCTCTGCCTAGTGCCTTAGATTGCCTAGGACAGGTCACCTCTGCCTAGTGCCTTAGATTGCCTAGTACAGGTCACCCAGGAACCCAAACAGCATAAGGTAAAGGATGGGTTTTTATTATAAGATATAACATTATAAATGTTAACTGAAAATGTTCAGTGGAAGTCTTTCATTTTTTGACAATATTTTACACTCACTTTATATGGTTGTGGTACAGGGGTAGTATTCATTGAACTGTAGTTTCCCTACAGAGCAAATGTTTTAGCATCTCTCCCCCTCTCACTCGCTAAGTATGTCTGCCACCCTATGCAATTGGAAGATAAGGACCTTTTACTGAGAGGTGTTCTGTTTATCTACCCTTGCGATGCAGATTCAGTAAACAATTCAATCAGTGATCATACATATTGAATTGACCCCAATATGTGTCTATACCTTTAATAACTGTCAGTTGAAGTCATATATAAAACAGTTGAGGAAACAAGTGAAGATCCAAATCTCATTTTTGGAAGTATAATGTTACTATTACCCACTGAAAAATCACCTTATGATAATTAGTTTTTTACATATTTATTAGTCTCTCCATTTGCTACTGCCTAAGTAGTATTGTCATGATTTAGGTAATGTGAGGTGAGAGGCTAGGTCTAATCACAGGAAGGGTGGTTTGTTAAAGGTACAAACCAGGACAATAACACAGCCCAAAAACACAAACCCCAAGTACACTACATTCAACATGAAGGCTCAACAACCAGCATAGGATGAAACGAAGAGGGGAGTATATAAAGACATTGAGGGGAAATGGGAAACAGGTGTGAGCAATGATTACCTTAACAAAATGGCACAGGGAGAAAAGCTAGAGCAGAAGCATAGGGAAACAGGGGGAAGGGCAACATCCAGTGGACACAGAGGGGCATGACAGGCTAGGGCATGACAACAGTACCACAGTACCCCCAACAGGATCAAGGGGACGCAGGAGACAGACGAGGACCAAAAGACAGAACACAGAGCTGTCCCAGGGCAAACATGATGGACAAGGCCAAGGAACCAGGATCCTGGAGGGAAGGACCAGGATACAGGAGCAGACCAGGCCACCAGGGAGGACTGGGAAGAGGTAGATGACCCAGAGCCACACCTGAAAAGGAAGGGGACACGCTAAGGAAGGAAACGGGCGACGAGGCAGAAAACAAGTATCTACTCTTTGTGGGCTCCCTACAAGTAATCACAGGACAATAACAGACACACAACCATCAACAATAACAAAAAGCCATTGATTAAAACAACAACCATCATCATAGATCAATATACAGCAGAACAAAAAATTAAATCGTCAATAAAAGTATTCAATACCCCTCAAAAATTTTGTAAAAAAAAAAAAAAAATTATTATTATTGTTGTTGTTGTTATTGCATAGTTCAAAGCACAGACAAGTGGTGTGAATTTTTTAGCTTAAGCCATTTTTTAATTATTTGTTAGTAAACAGATAACCCACCTCCCACCAAGCAGCCAGGCCTCTCTCTCCCCCCCACCCCCCAACCACAAGATGAAAGGAGTTAGGGGGGCGACTACGAGCAGCAACATTTCGTCAATCGAGTGGAAGCCTGCACGCTACACTGCACGCTTTTCAACATCTTAACAGTGCTTCGTTCCCAGAAGAAGCGGCGCGTAAGCAAAGTCCCTCCATAAAGGCTGGGAGATATTTTGCATTTCACAGACAAAAACTGCAGTTTTACTATCAAACCCAAAGCGGTCCGTGATACGTGTGCGGTCTGGAGAGGGCAGGGACACGACTTACGGACAGTCCTGAGTATCACTTTTGGGAGCGCACATTTTGATTTGGAAGCATTGCTTTGACATTGAAACCGTTAGGTAGCGGAGCTGAAATAATTGCAACATACGTGGGAAAACTGCAGGACGCATCTCCTTCAGCCAAACCGATTTTGTTTGGCTTGCTGTCGAACGGAGACTGCAAAGCGTACAGTATACCTGGAAGAAGTACACACAGCTGTGTCAAACACACGCTGTCTTCAATGAAGAATCTGGACAAAACGAGAGTATCCGTCTGTTGACCTGCGATCGCAACTTTCACTGTTTTGGCAAGTTTGAAATTCGGGCATTTTGGTGAACTTCACTTTAGAAGTTAAGAAAGCGAACGTAAGGACTTAGCCGAAGGGTGTAATGACCGATCTAGCGCGAAAAATCGGTTACATTGTAGCGCAATACGGTGGGTCGCAGCAATGACAGTGCGAACGATTGTGAATTTTTGTACTTTTTGATGTTGCAGTCCTGATTGCTGCCTTGTTACTTTTTTGTTTTGCTTCCTAAATAAATAACCAAGTAAATACATATATTCTTAATCAGATTGCGCATATTGCGTCAGGACACCTGTGCTTGTCAAGAGAGGACGATCAGGGTTTGTTGTGGAGTCAAAGGGACAAAATGACATTGTCGTTGAAATGCTGGACTTTGCTACTCATCAGATGGACTGTGGTTCTTTACTTGATTTTATTCAGCAGCAGGACACAAGCTGGGGAAGACGATTCTTTCAACGCAGAGGTGATTATTTTTACTGTTTTATTTTTGCTATTTTTCCACAGTGCAATATAACCTTAGACCAATATCCTGTGGTCTGCACGGTAAATTTATGTACATTAATACAATCAAATAAGCAACCATTGTGTTTATACGTTATATTTACAAAGGCAGACGTACAGCTTTATCTGAAGTAATTTTGTTTTGGGAGTTTAAAGGAACCATTGAGGTTGCGTCAAAGTGTGACCTTGTTATTAACACTTCGTGTTTGTAAACAATGTCACGTTTGTTTCTTTGTATATGTTGTCAGTGATTCTTTTTTCTTACTGTTGGTCATTTTTGTTTCGCGGACAGTTTTTTCCTTGCATCGAGCCGAGGATATATCGGTTTTAGTACAGATCTTACTTTAAACGTGTTCCTTTACCGGTTTTTGTCTGCTGAGATACCTGAAAATTACGCACACAGCGAGCAGTCTGTTACCTGTCAGAGAGGTAAATCATTCATAGGAGGTGAACCCGTGTCTGGCATATTGTCACACCGCGGGACGATATTTGGACATGCATGGCGCTAAGAGGTTGGTTGGAGCTGCAGTAGCAGCAGGTAACACCGTACAAGCCACTGCAACACAATAAACATGGATAACTTCTGAGGAGTGGAAAATATTATAACCTGAAATCGGGATTCATGGTTGGCGTGATTAATTTGGGAGGGTAGGCTTATCTCTGTAACGTATTTCATTATGTTTGTCGCTACAACTATATGTGTTTTTGTTGCATTACTGTGTAAGATTATCTTCTTTAAGTGTCATTTTCTCAGTCTTTGTACAGTGTTCAGACTTTTGCACCTCTTCCTCTACACTTCTTTTCCCTTCTCTTCCTTCTGTCATTTTCACCATCCCACCGTTCCTGTGTGGGCTTATAGCACACCTGTCCAAGAAACTGTGCAGTGGGTCAGAAACGTCACCACTACTAGGTGAGGGTGATTGAGGGTGACTAAGTGAAACCAGACTGGTGAAAGGAAGCAAAGAGCCCCAGTCAGATGCTCTTATTTACCTGTTCATGTCTTCATTACTCTAGTGGTGTGCCAGCTGGGGCTGGGCTTAATTCACTGGAACATCATTCTTCATTGTTGGACTGGACTTCATGGCTGTTACACAATGTGTTTTTGCTGGCTATTTTTTTAGCCAGTATAAACTTGGAGTGTGATGTTGGCTGTGCGAGTTCTCTCACATAGTTTCTGGTGTTTTAACAGAGGACTGCAGCCCCACTGATTTCCATTAGAATGAAGATTTTGTTTTCTTTCATGAAAGGTTGTGGAACCTTTGATTTTGTTTATTGTAGAACTTTCTAACTCTATGATATATGTAAGAGAGTTTTTGTCCTGTTCATCAACAGTTTTTCTTGTAGCGGAAGTGGGGTGTTTGGACTTCCATTTTCTTTGCTTCAGTGTCCAGAACAACTTGAAAAGTCACAAATCCTTTTAAGGTGTTTTGGAATACTCAGTGAAGCCTCTATGAAGTGCACCTGTCCATAAGCACAGTTGGCACACAAAGACCATTTCTGAGGGTTAGGGACAATAGGTACACATCTTTGTAGTTTTCCTGAGGTTGTGACCCTGTAATTGGCAGTGCCGTAGTGGGACGGAGAATGGGAAGTGTGGTCATTGCTCCCCACCCACACTTTTTGAAGGAGCTGTCTGCTGACCAGAAGCAATTGTTGAATGTCTGGAGAAGTGTCTATGGACAAACACTAACAACTGAAATGAGTCCCCCCCTTCCTTGTTTACTACCAGTTGTCTGCTTGCCTCCTCCTGTTGAAGACTTAAATTGTCTAGTCCACAAATACAAGGACAAAGAGACAGAGTATGAGAGCACAGTAATTACTATGTTATGGTAGCACTGAGTGACAGTAGACCTAAGGTGGGGTTACTGGTAAGTTAGGAGGACTCAAGGCAGTTGGACCATGCTTGTTTGTGAAGCTTTTGAGATAGGCTGCCTTGACCAGATATAACAAGCTGCCACCTGCTTTATATCCCATTTTCTTTGCCTAGTTAATGATTGTCCATACAGTGTCCACATAGCACATCATTGTCTGATTCTAGGCTACAGACTACCTTGAGTGTCGATTTTCAGTATTGCTACAGCTTTACTTTGCAATGTATCAGTTACCCAGAGGACTTAAAATGAGCAGCTGTGTAACAGACAGCATGGACTCAGAGCTGTATTTGATGTCTTCAGAAATATCCAAAGACCTTATTCCTTGAGGATGGAACACCCAACAGCCAGCTTTTTGATTTTCAGCTGTTACGCTAAGCAGCACCATTTGTGTGATGGCCTGAACCAAGAGCACAAAACAGGAACAACACTGTGTGTGTGTGTGTGTGTGTGTATGTGTGTGTGTGTGCATGAATGGAAGTGCATGTGTCTGTATCTATGTATATATACGTTTTGTTAGTTATAGGTGTACTGATGACTCTTTGAAACCTCTTCATTTGTAAAGGCTATGCTCTATATATTAACGATACTAATAGTTTGTATGCTGTTTAGCTTTTCCACACTTTACCTTTTGATGAAAGCTGGCCATTCGCTGCATCCCTTCCCTAACAGGCTGGGACATTTATCCAGATGACACTAAGGGCCTTCAGAACTGTACTGGCACTGATGGGAATTTAAACAGTGTGCTATGTAGCCACTTCCTGTGTGTGTGGCCAGCTTTAAAGTGACATGGTAGGTTTATGCCTCTGTGATCTTATCTGATGAGGAATACAGATCTCACTGAAATTGATTTTATTTTTACCTCATTAAATTAAAAAAACAGCCAACTAGTAACATCGATATACCCTGCATTGTTTTGGCATTGTTTTGCTGAATTTGGCTAAAACAGAAGCAATTACACATTTCTTGAATTGGCCTTTTGTTTCCTGTGACTGAAATAGAAAGCAGACAGGTTGGTGGAGCATTGCCATCTTAGCGATGATGTGTTCAGCCTGAATTAAAACCTGCAATACAGGAAAAAAAACAGTCATAGCATTGGTTTCGTCTGCCAAGTAAACACTATGTAAATATAGGAGACATTACAGATACAAAAATGCCCACCTACACACAGACACACACAAACATTAACAGTGCCATTTATGGACATGCTTGTTCTGCATGCAGCAAATGTGCATTAACAATATAAACTGGAAAAAAAACTTCTCCAGAATAGGAAGTTGTTACCATAATCAATACTGATTATGATGAAGTACTATACAAATGGTAAGAAATATATAGACATGGATCAGGAAAAGTTGATTTCCCTTTGACTTGCTGCTTGTAATGACTCGCTCAAATCATTTTCTGTCTTGCTCACAGACTTCCAGGCACAGATGAGCTGCCCAATGACCTACTTGTGTTGTTCCTTAAACTGTTGCCTTTTGGAAACCTTTCTATCCCTGTTACACTCTTTTCTGTCTGCCGTCTTTGGTGCCCCCCCCTCCCTAAGCCTAATGGGATAGCCACCCTGAAAGCACTTTGGGAGTGCTTTCTCATCGATGCCTACTCTAGAGTTGGGAAATGGTTGGAGGAGGGGGGCTAAGGCATCAGACGCTGCAGCTCTCAGCTGCGGAACACGTGACTCCTGTGTGCATCGGCTGGTTTGCCAGTGGGGCACAAACAGAACGTAGACAGTGTTGAGCTCGTCATGGGGAACAAAGAGCAGCGGTGTTTGGAACAGACTGTGTGAAAGAGACACATGGGACAAAAGAGAGAGAAATGGAGAAAGAGGAACAGTGAGGAAAAAACAGAAAAGGAGAGAAATTAAAATGGAGGGAGAACAAGAGAGGTGGTAAAAGTGTGGAGAAAAGAGGAGAGGGAGTGAAAGAAAGAAAGTGAGGAATGTGAAAGGAGGAAGGCTAAAGTTCCAAGTACAGTGTACCAGCCGTATCATTTCCTGAACGTCTCCTCTTATCCTTTGTGTTCTGATGTCTTGCTCATAAGTAGAATTTCAGGCTTTAGTGTCGTTGTAGTTAATGCTGTATGGTCGCCTAAAACATGGAGGCAGAAAGGTTGTGTCTTCGCAAAGGAGATAATGAGGTGTGATGTACAGAGCAAATGTCATTATCTTTGAGAAGATTCTGTCCATCCTCCAAGATGAATATTCCTGACTACAGGATGATGGTCTGAAAGACCACACAGAAAATTCTACAGCATCTTCATTGGCTGGACTGTAGCAGCAATGTTCCAGTACATAATACAACAACACTGCATGGAACTTGACATAGTCAATATTAACTTAGAGCATGAAATATAGATTAACTACAGTACTGTTATGATTAACCACACTGTGTACAAATATCTTATTTGACTTGGGTATGTATTAAAGAAAATGCAGGAATTTCTTTTTCTCTAGGGGGACACATACAGCAGTGGTGGGCCTGTTGCATGCTTGACTTCTCACAGTATGTGAACACTTAAATTGCAGCATCTGATATTGTCAGCTGTCTATTGTAACACTGCCTGCCAGGTGCAACCCTCTTCTTACTCAATGCATTTTTAAGGTTCTGGTAAACCACATATCTGCCATACAGTAATTCCCACCCCCATCCTACATACCTTGATTTGGCCATAAACCTAAGGTTCTATACCTGTGGGGGTATGGTTTTTGGCAGACCCGCTGCCTTCGCGGAATTACAGTAGCAGACTGCATTTTCAGAGCAGACAGGAAGAGAATTCATTCTGCTGGCTGAAGGGAACAGGTCCCAGTTTTGCACACTTTCTGTAGTTTCTGTATTTGACCAAAAACACGTGATCTCCAGCCCAGCAGATTCCAACTGTCTGGGAACTGAACTATCCTACAGGAGCTACAGTCTTGGCTGCCTTTAACCCTGGCCGCATTCTTATTCTTCAAAATTCAGATTTTGGTACTACAGTTAAAGATTTCAGGAACCACCTGGTGTGGGAATGTGTGAAAAGAGACATCCCTCTCTTTTCCTTGTTGCTCTTTCCCCTAGAAGGGGCCAGTTGTTGGGATTCAATATTTAAAAACTTTAACTGTAAAGAAAACAGTCGCAGTTTTTCTGCTTTTTTCAATGCCCTGTAATATATGGCCACTTGGATACTCCCATTTGTAACAGTAGTCAAATTTTGAGTGTGGTGGAATTGAACCTGATGTTGCTAATGGGGTTAGGGTAAAGGTTTCCATCTGGCATTCTATTTTTTACCACCCCCACTTTCCCTGCCAGTTTTCATTTAATAGACCTGCTTATCTCTGGGTGAAGGCGTGTCACTCAAACAGCAAATTTAGCTAATTCGGTGCAGGAAAAAGAACAAGTGACTTGTTGAGAGGGGCGAGTGAATGGAGATGCAGGAGAAAATGAGGAAACCACTCCCCTTTTTGTAAAAACGTTCCTGTCTGTTTTCTAGCTGTTTTCAGCACCAGCGTGGGCTCCAGGAGGTGAGGATTAGGGTTAGGGCCTTCGTTCCACATGCTTTCCTCAAACTGTGGAAAATGAAAGATTTAAAAACAGATCAGAAGCATCATGGAACCAGCTGAGCATGCATGAGAAGCAGCTCTTGGTTGCTGTGCAATTGAGGATGTTTTGTAATGTAGGCTTTGAAGAGCTCAGAGTGGGGCGTGGTCTAGCTCTGGACCCTCGCTGAAGGTCATTAGCTGCAGGAGTGCCCTTTCTATGGTTCCTGTGCAGTAATGTTGGACCATCTTCACATGCTTTCTGCTTCTGATAAATGCCTGCTGTGAAAAACTTAAGAAAAACAAATGGAAGCGGCGTTGAGTGATTTATTGTTGTACCATCCATTCAAACTCAGACAGCTCTATCCCACATCCTGCCAGTTGTTAATCAAGTTCAAAGACTGTTTGGAAGTATGGGGTATGTATTTATGGATTAATAAAAGTATTGTCCTTTTGTTATACTTCAAATGACTTATAGTCATATGTACATACGTTCCTGTCATCAAGATCATCCATTCTGCAGTACTTATAATGTCATGGTTTTTGGTCTGTGTTTTATCATCCATTGGGCAGACTTTTTTGATGTTTGACTTGTACCAATAAGCACATGTTTAACAGATTGCTGACTTCACTTCTTCCGTGTGTTTCTCCTGTTGCCCTTGGTTCTTCTGTCGGCATTAGGCATCTGCAGTGCTGTACGCCTCTGATGATGTGATATCATTTTCAAATCTGTCCTTCCCCAGTCATGGCTGCGGAGGTACGGCTACCTGCCCCAGGCCAGCAGACAGATGTCCACCATGCGGTCTGCGCAGATCCTGTCTAACTCTATCAGTGACATGCAGCGCTTCTACGGCCTGACTGTCACCGGCGAGATGGACCCGGCCACACTGATGTACGTTGCCGCATGCAGCCGTATTGGGTTACTCAGTCAACACACAATTACTTATGTCCAGCACACTGCTCTTGACTAACTGGCCTTCAGTATGTTGCGGGTGGGGTTTCCACAACAGCAGAATGGACCTGGGGTGTTGTAACCTGATACTTCCATTATAAAAGGTTTTCAAGAAATGGCCTGCCTTTTATGTCTGGCATGTCATGTCTAACATGATGTGAGGTGGAACATTAAGATCACACTGCTTCGATAACACGCTTTTTCCATGTTGCATGAAAGACCTCCCCGGCGCAAGCTTCCTCAGGCATGGCCTCCAGTAGCAGGACTGTAGAAAGGCTTCCTCAGCCGTAGCCTCCAGTATCAGGACTGTAGAAAGGCTTCCTCAGCCGTGGCCTCCAGTAACTGGACTGCAGAAAGGCTTCCTCAGCTGTGGTTTCCAGTAGCAAGACTGCAGCACATTTCTTTCAGTTTGATCACATTCTAATTTGTGAATTGTGTCTGAAGAGGCATTTAATTACTGTGATTGCAATCATGGCTGTGGCTGTAAAGCGTAATTCAGTTGGACAGATATGTGAGAATGCAGAACCATGCCATAACACTGAATCATGTGGGCTAAGTTTGCAGAAACCATGAACATGGGATTGTGCTGTTGGTCTCTGTATGTTCTATTCAGCGCTGATTCCTGTTCTCTCTCAGGGCCATGAAGAGACCTCGCTGTGGAGTCCCAGACAAGTTTGGGGGAGAGATCAAAATTAATGTGCGTCGGAAACGCTATGCACTTACTGGCCACAAGTGGAATAAGAGTCTGCTGACTTTCAGGTAAAAGGAAGGTCTAAAGAACTCCAAGCTGTAACTTGTAACTGTAAGTTCTGCTCTTGGGAACTTAAAGCCTATTCTGCTGTTTGACTGATAGAGTAAATCTGTTGTGCAGATTACTGAAATATTTGTGTTAATGTCTTGCAGCATCCAAAACTACACACCAAAGGTGGGCGAGACCCTTTCGTTTGACGCAATCCGCAAAGCCTTTGGGGTCTGGGAAAAGGTGACGCCCCTCCAGTTTGAGGAGATCCCATACCACGACGTCAAATACGGTCGCCGCAAGGAGCCTGATATTTTGATCTTTTTTGCATCTGGTTTTCATGGAGACAGCTCACCTTTTGATGGCGAAGGTGGCTTTCTTGCTCATGCTTACTTCCCAGGCCCTGGCATGGGCGGAGACACACACTTTGACTCGGACGAGCCGTGGACCGTCGGAAACCATGATCATTCTGGTGAGATGGTCGGCCTTGCGAGGAGGAAGTTGTGACAGATGGCTCCTTGTTGTATAATAAGGCTGTTATGTCAGTGACATCACAGTACTGCAGTAAGAATGTTCCCTTGGGCAAAGTAACCACATGTTCTAAATTGTATCACTTAATCCTCTTAACAGAGAGTCCATGTCACAAGCTTGGTGGTTTGTGTTTCTGTTATGACAGTTTGTCAAACTGCCAGCTAAACAGTCAAATGTCATTCAATAGTAATGAAAAAAACAGACTGAGCTTGCATTATAACTTACAATTAATTATACCTTTTCATTTAAAAGTAATATTCTGAATGCACTGAATTAGGAATACTTAGGAAAAACCTTTCAGAAGGCACAATGTGCTGATTCTCCAGGTTCAAGCCAGTTGTGATTAGTGGGGATTCTTTATGGTCTATTTATATATTTCAGAACAACCCATTTTATTTAATTAGTTAGGCCCCTTATTATTATTATTATGTTATGAGTTATAGAATATAATCTCTGGAACTCCCAGACCATACTAGTAATTTTCAAAAACTCCTCTATAGATTGTCTTTGTCGTGCTCTACACTCGCCCCACGTGCCGCACATAGAAACCTAGATAATTATTTCAGAGCAGTCATCAAATGCTCCACTCCACCCCTCCCTCTCACAGTGGGATCGTAAAATTTGCCATAGATTTTTAAAACTCAAAATTGTATTGCTTGCAGTTCAGTTCGCTGCTAATTTATATTAATATTGCTGTTATACAAGCCAAGAAATGAAATGACTGAACCTTTTCCTGGAATCAGGCTCCAGGCATGTTATTTCCTGAGTTAAAGCAGACACAGATGGTCAGCAGCAAATTTGTATTGTTGTGTGTGGAGGTGCCACAGGCAGACATGGTACCTGTATTGTACAGGGGGTGGGCACTGCCTGGGGTCCTGCAGGATACTTTTATGGCAGAGAGAAGGTGCAGAGATAACATGGAACTACAAGATGCAGAAGTCTTAAAGGTAGGTTTGGACAGAGCAGTTTATAACCAGCTGTTTAAATATGCAAAACACTCTATATTTAGGTCAGCATAACCTTGGCGGTGTGCATGGCATTGCATTGGGATCAGGAAATAAATGTTTAATGCAGGTTTTGGAAGGGATACAAACATCTTCCCGGAATGACTATGGCTGCTTTCTAGACAGAGTGCCTCCATCGGTCACATGTGGAAATACTTTAGTTAAGAGACATTAAAGAGCAAAAGATGTGGCACAGTGAGGTGTTGCTGTGAACTGGCGACGCATTTCAACCTCTCATCATTTGAGCAGATATTTAGATGTCAAAATGTACTGGTGAACTATTTGTTTTCTGTGCACATGGCCCTAAAGGAGGTGTCACCTTATTGGTGCACAGAGGAGGAAATCAGCTTAGAACAGACGTATAATTGTGGAGAACATGTCACACCACCCAGTTCTAGCAGTACTGAGAGGACACTATCTAAGCCATGTTTGCAGGGACTGCATTGAGGAACAGAGTCCTGTTCTGTATGTCAGCTGTCCTTTGGATACCCCTGGGGCTTCATCTAACTCATCCCATCACACTTCCAGTACTTGCTCAGACTGAAAGCACGTGAGAGTCTTAAGGAGCTCTTTGTTACTGAAGGATGTCCTGCACATTGCTGAGAAATGTGCACATATCAGAGACAGGCTCTTCATTAAAAGTCTGTGCAGCATTAGGGAAACTGAAGATGGATTAACTACAGTAACCCAATGTTTGAATGTTGGATGTAATGTTTGAAGATATCAGAGAAGGTGAGGTGGTCCTTCACAGTGCTGTGACCTCTGAGGATCTTATTTCTAAACACTGTTCTATCCTGTTGATCAATGTAGAGCTTGAGTCATTTTATCTAATGTCCTCTGGGGACTGAGGACATATCCTGAGCACCGGCTGGGTCATGTGCTCAAAGGGGTGGTGACAATGTGTCACTTTGTCATTGACAGATGCACCCCATCCATCATACACTGATATATATGTGTGTGTGTGTGTGTGTGTGTGTGTGTGTGTGTGTGTGTGTGTGTGTGACTGCATGTGTGTGGTATATGCTGTGGGTACAAAAGACAGGCAGTGAGAGGATACAGGCTGTACAAAAAAACAGACCACATCCAACAAAGCATCAGCTAAGAGCTGAAAGAGAGGCCCAGTAAAGTGGCCTTTAAGGGTCTTTTCTCCACTTTTGTGGAATGTGGGGAAACGGTTGGCGTAAATGATGCGGTTTTGTAAAAGACTGCTCTGAAAGAGCTCATATGGGTGCCACTGACAGCCCTCAACCAACTTATTTTATTATCTGTGCTCTGCTGACAGCTGCAGGGGTTAGTGCTGCAGGGGCGTAATGTTAGCCTCCCTAATAAAAAACGTGCAAAGTGGAAACAATTACAGTGTCTCTGTGGAATCTACCCTCGTGAAGGTTTTTCCTTCGTGAGCTCCTGACACAAAGGTAGCTGCTGTGGATGTCGGACAGATGCGGTGTAGGAGGTTGGTATGAAGCAGCTGGTTTGCCTGCTATATCACTGCTTCGGTTACCAAGGGACACGGATTACGTTTTATGTGCTTACACAATGATAACGCTCTTAGAACAAAAAATACTAAACTTTGGGTTTTCTATATCAATGATTAGCCAGCAGATATCTCAGACACACGCTTACATGCACAAACACACACACACACGTGTACACAGAGCATCTCCTTGCTCATTTAGCTGAGCTCACTCACCAGCTCTCGGAAGAAGAGGCATCATAGGAGGTCAGTGCGCTCTTACAAACGGCAGTGTACTGCCTCTTCCTGTCCCACCCCAGAGGCCCGTTAAGCCAGGGGGAAGTTGTCTGGGGTCTATGCTCAGAGAGGTGCCCTACACAAAGAGCTGTTTGAGCTCATACCTGAAAAGGTGGGGGGGGGGGGCATATGGATAGCCTTTCGCTTTTACTGTTAATTTATTCATTCTAAAAATAGAAGGCATATCTTCACACTGTTTTGTTTCATGCCAAGTGGACTAGTTCAAATTTATGCAGCGAGGCACGTTTTTGATAACTATAAGTGATACGTAAAATAACCCCCTTGGCCCAGGGTTCTCATTTCTGAGAAGCAAGCAGCTTGACTGGCAGGAGCTTTGACTGTTGTGCTTGAATTAGTGCAGAATGCACTAAGAGCGACAGACTGTCAGTGACTTTGATTTTATATTAAGTGAAACAATTACCCTGCTATCTCAGAGAAGTAACCCTGTAAATCGACCTTGCTTTACAGTTGTGACAAGTGTGAAAATGTCTTTTGTGTCCCCCCTTTTAACGCTGTGTTTTCCCTTTTCCCACTTCTTTCTGCACAGGCAATGATCTCTTCCTGGTGGCGGTTCACGAGCTGGGCCATGCCCTGGGCCTCGAGCACTCCAACAACCCTACGGCCATCATGGCTCCCTTTTATCAGTGGATGGAGACGGAGAACTTTGAGCTGCCTGAGGACGACCTGCGTGGCATCCAGCAGATCTATGGTTGGCCTCTCTTATGACAGGGCTCCAGTGTACTCCTCTGGAACAAGGCCCTTGTGTTACCCCCCCCCCTTCCCCCTTCTTGCTATGAGCTGGGCTCAGTGATAGCAGTGCTCTACCCAGGATCCGAACTTTTAATGGAATGTTGAGACCAGCCCAAGCATTTAAAAATGTATCATTGTTCATTAATAGGAAAACTTACAGGAAAAATCTGATAGTTGGTGTATGTGGAGGTAATTCTGGGAAAAACTGTATTTGACTTTGTAACGAATGGCTCGATTTTATATTTTTCCATGAGTGTACTGCTGGTCCTCCAAAGAATCAGTGGCCTTTTATTGTGATGGCAGACTAGCTGTATAGACGTGACATGATTGTGACATTTGCCAATATTCTTGTAGTCATAATCTGTGGCACTTTAAATTTAAAGTTTCTTTTGTCATTTTTTTTTCATCTTCCTCCAGGACCACCAGATAACACGCCTACACAAACCTTGCCACCAGTCACGCCTCGCCCCCCAGCTCAACCTGACCCTAGACCGCCGAACCCACCAAAGACTCCACCTGGGCCCCCTCCCCGCAGGCCAGACAGACCTCACACTACAGACCGCCCAGACCACTATGGGCCAAACATCTGTGAGGGCAACTTTGACGCTGTCACTTTGCTCCGAGGAGAGATGTTTGTCTTTAAGGTGAGGTGGCAGAGTGACCACAGATGTCAGCACATGTTCAAGGTGAAGTGCTGTCATGCCTGTGACCTGAAAATAATCAACAGTTTTCTCTCATGTGGCCAAGTTGCAAACATCCATCCATCCATTCTCTATACAACTTATCCAATTCAGGGTTGCAGGAAGCCTGGCGCCCATCCAGCCAGGGTGCACAGCACAGGGGACACCCTGGGCAGGGTGCCAACCCACCACAGGGCACGCACTCTCACTCACACACACTAACACACAATTTGGAGACACCACTCAACCTATCCTGCATGTCTTTGGACCATGGGAGGAAACTGGAGAACCCAGAGAAAACTCACCAAGTATGGGGAGAATATGCAAACTCCACACACACAGACCCGAAGGGGGAATCAAACCCCAGGCCTGTAGGTGCAAGACAACGGTGCTAACCACCATACCACCGTGCTGCCAAGTTACAAACAGAACACTTATATTATTCTTAGTACACTGCAGTATAGAATTAGCTAGCCCTCCAATCATGGTTCAAACCCCCTTTTTAACACATACTGAATCAGTAAATCATGTGTCTAACCACCAGTGGAAGGTTTTACATTTTCCTTAATCATCAAAACAGTGGCTTTGGAACACTACCACTTCTGAAAATAGAGGGAGATTCCACAGTTGCGTTATTATGTTTGTGGAATCATTGGCTAGTCATTCCAATCATGTCACATGACTTAATTTTCCAAAACACACAATAACTTTTTTTGGTCTTTACATTATTTATTTGAACATTCTTGTCTAGATTTTCCATTATGGGTTTTAGAAAAATCTTCTGTCATTAATTGTATCACCATCTGAATTAAATTGCATATGCTAATATCCCTTTAATTCTGCAGCGAATCAAGTGCTAGCGGAATATACAATTTGTGTAATGTTATGTCTGTCTTACATGTTTTTTTGTATTTCATGATAGTGCACTTTCAGTGCATTTTAATCTGGTTGACCATTACCTGCAGTCTGATTCTTTCACCCACCTATCAGCAATGTGAACACTGTCTAAAAATTATTAATCCTAAATTGATAGACCATAAGCAACATTGAAATGTCCCAAACATACAAAGGCCCTTACATTTCTAGGAGCATCTCATAGGCGGAGGCTGCTCTTATAAAGGTCCACAATCCCTTATCTGAAACCCCTGGGTCCAGACATGTTTCAAATATCAGTTTTTTTTTTTGGGGGGGGGGGGGGGGGGGGGTTTTAATATAATAAAAAAAATAAAAAAACCGATAT
>JABJVR010048893.1:0-35289 GCA_025773905.1 Chitala chitala | reverse complement strand
CCCCCCCCCCCCCCCCCCCCCCCCCCCCCCCCCCCCCCCCCCTCCCCCCCCGCCCGCCCCCCCCCCCCCCCCCCCCCCCCCCCCCCCCCCGCTATAGATAGTAATACAATTCATATACCGTATATTATGTAACACAGCCGGCTGGGTCTTGGGCAACATCCCATAATCAAGCATTAATTTTGCCATAGTGAAACAATGAATTTGTATTGATTGGTATAAACAAAGACTATAAATAAATAGACTATAAATTGTAAGTATTTCCTGGAATTGTAAATTCCTGTTTCCAAGATGAAGATTGCTACCTAAGCCAAAATTCAGAGAAGATGGACTTAATTGGACTCAATATGTAAAGACAAGAGGAAAATCACTTTGATGCTCAAATGTGTTCTTTATACATGGTATGTCACATTCACTCATGTCGTACTGACATCTGCTGCTTAGTCCACACATCTGGTGGAATTAGAATCAGATTAATTATCTGTTTGGACTTTTACTACTTCAGAACCTCCTGTTCTTTCTAAGGCTTGCTTGTACCTTAACCATGACATAAGTAATATTGCAGTTTATTTAATAGCAAAGCTGGTAAATATTTTGACACTAAGACTTGTGGCTTTCCATTTTTCTAATTGTACATAACGTCTTGTGCTCTAACAAGCCTAACGCCATATACTGAAGTGTGTTCGGCAGACGCCAGGGTTTTATGTAGGTCGTTGGCAAATATGCCTTGTTGATAAACAAAAAGGGGACGGTAGAGGAAGTGGTACATGGGGTGACAGTGTAGGGTGTTTGGGAGGGCGGGGGGGTGGTGGTTGCAAACTGGTTAAAATTTAGAGCTTTTGGGGAGCTTTCCTGAGTCTCGTTTCAATGTCGGATGTAAAACAACTACAGAGCCTGAGCATAAGCCAGGCAGGTAGGATATGTGGAGGACAGCTGTATTTTGTATGTAGAAGGTTGGATTTGAGCTCTGTGTTAGTGCGTTTAAGGACTGTCGCACCACATCTTATCCGCTGTTGCATATTTACAGATGTGTGCTCTGCTCCACAGGGCCGCTGGTTTTGGAGGGTGAGGCGGAATCGGGTTCTAGACAACTACCCCATGCCCATTGGGCACTTCTGGAGAGGGTTGCCTGGTGACATCGATGCTGCCTATGAGCGACACGATGGCAAGTTTGTCTTCTTCAAAGGTACGTCCTCTAATTATTTTCATGCATTTCATCTGTTCTCCAGGGTATTCTCAGATTTCCTCCAAAATGACAACTGAATGAGCTTGGTTTAGCCTAACCTGAGTGCAGGATCTGGCTTTAAATGAGGGCTCAGGTGGCGACAGCCCCAGACACAGTGACTGATGAGAAATCAAGACACTTTGTGGCTCTTAATGCACTTTTCCTTAGAGCCAGCAGAGGTTTAGCAGCATAAGTGGAGACCCCTTCCTTACTTCTGCACATATACTTTGTTTCAGTTCCCCAGTCACGGGTTCATAAAGCCTGCACTGGCTCTCATTAGACCTGTTTGCCTTCTTTTCATTAGTTTACATGAATTCTTAGAAGGAGCCCTGAAGGTGCAGCTGCAGTTACATCTTCTCTATGCTTTGGCTTTCTCAGTATTATTCTTTCCACAGCATGCAGCTTTTAAATGTAATGAAATAGTCATTTGAGGTGAAGCAGTGCATACTTATTTGGCGGTTTTGTGACTTGACTTTGAAGTGTTTTCAGAAAAACAAAACACAACAAAAAAAATCTAAATGCTAGGAGCTGTATGACTTTAAGACAGCTGGCACTGCTGAAAACATCTTAGGGGCAAGTGATGTCACTGGCAAAACATTCCACAATTTGGACATCTGCCACTGAGGAAAAATAGGAGGCAAAAAAAGAAAAGGAAACTTTGGATCCCAACATCTGGCAGATGTGAAGCTGAGGATTGCATCAGCCAGCAGTTTCCAGATGCTGACTGCAAAGGTTTCGCTTCTTAACAAGGATCTGGCCCAGTGGAATCAAGGCTTCTGGATGGTGCCTCGGTGTCTAGCGCACTGTGTAACCATCTAGCAAAACTGAAATAACACAGAATATTAGCTAAGATTTAAGTTGTGTGGAGCCTAGGTGAATATTCAATGTTGGCTAGTACAGAAATCTTGAGAGACAGTGGTCATGAGGTCACAGCTATGGAACATATGCCGTGCCCTTGAACGAGGACATCCAGAACCCTGCAGTAAATTCTCACAATAAATTTACCAGATTCAGAAATGAGTTCCACATTCTCAAGTGTTTGTGCACAGTGTAAGCTCTAAGTAGTCTCAGCTGCCAAGAGCTAAGCAGACTGTGCCAGATGTTAGCATGGAAGAGGCTGTTGTCCAGACATTTCCATGCGTGCCTCACAAAGTGGTAATCTTAGCTACGCCCTTTTTTGCTTGGGTTTCAGGAAGTAAATACTGGCTGTTCAGGGAGGCAAATCTGGAGCCTGGATACCCTCAGGAGCTGATGGACTATGGCCATGGTATCCCTTATGACAAGATTGAGACGGCCATCTGGTGGGAGCCATCCGGGTACACCTACTTCTTCAAGGAGGACAGGTAGAGACATCGCCTCTGTCGGGCCTTGTCTTTTCTTTGGGTTTTATATGCATTTGAGGTTGATGCGTCTACATCAGATGACACATCTTCATAGATCCAAAAGGTACTTTCTATCACACCAAAAGGGAGTTCATATTCTACATTTTTTTAAGTAAATGATGTCCCATAATTCACAATTCATAAGCTTGTTTGGTACTTTGCACCAGATATTTTTCTCCATAATAATTTTAGCCTATTCATGCTGTGTTTGAGTGCCAGACCTTTTTTTTCTGCATTTTCTCTGCCAGGTACTGGCGATTTAATGAGCAGTCCCGCACCGTCGATAAAGACTACCCCAAGCCAATCAGTGTGTGGGGTGGAGTTCCACCCTCCCCCAAGGGGGCCTTCCTCAGCGATGATGGAGGTGAGGGAGACCAGGGGGGATAGATGGCCAGGAAAATGCCCGTAACTGCTTCACAAAGGGAGGGAAAATGTAGCACAACAGGGAGACGGAAAAAGGAAAGGGAATTTGAACTCAGAAGGGGGAAAGAGTGACTTAATCTTTGACAGTGTGAAGAAATGAGATACTTGATTTTGCTTGAGTTTTTTCCCCCACTCCAGCCTCCTCCCCCAGTTATTATGTTTGCTCCCTTGATTGCCCATGACTTATTTGGCTTAGTCTGGGGGCAGGGTCCTAAAACTCTGCTGAGTTGAAGGAAACAGTATCAGCCCTAGTCCATGCCAGATCTGATTCTGTGTGTTTTCACTGTGACAGGTGTATGTTACTTGAAAGCACAGGTCTTAGAGCCTGCATTTGTTCCATTCGACAACACGAATGGTTTTTATATCATGTTTCTTTTTGTAAAAGGGGTCAATCACATTCATTCATAAATGCCACAATCAAAAGCTCTACTGCAGTCTTTCCTTTCTTTATACTTTGGGAATTTATCCAAACAAGTGGTATGATGTGTGCTGCCACAAGTGGCAAACAGCAGGTATTTGCAATGACTGCTTCAAAGTTTTTAATGAATGCATGTCATATTTTACAGCCTACACATACTTTTACAAGGGTACCAAGTACTGGAAGTTTGACAATCATCAAATGAAGTGTGAGGCAGGATACCCCAGGTCCATTCTCAGGGATTTCATGGGCTGCACCGTGGATCTGGATCCAGACAAGGACACTGACACAGATACTAAGTGGCCAGAAGAGGACCGACCGTCCGATCCAGATGCCGGTCGTGACCGCACCAATGACGTGGACAACAAGGAAGAGGAGAACGATGTTGACGTGGTCCTCAGAACTGATGAGAATGAGGCTCGCACGATGAATATCATCCTGGTCACCGTACCGCTGGTCCTGGTGCTGTGCATTCTGGCGTTGATCTATGCAATCATCAATGTGTTGCAGAGGAAAGGTGCACCCAAGATGTTTGTCCACTGCAAACGCTCCCTGCAGGACTGGGTTTGACCTCTAACCTTTGACTGGCCCGACACGTCCAAGACCACATCTCACATCCAGACACCAATACACGCGCACACAAACACAGGCACACACAAACACACACATGCAGACAAACACATACGCATACACAGACACACACGGTTCTTTTTTTCTTATGGTGCTTTATGCAATTCATTGACTATTATGTATTTAATTCAGAAAATTTGCACTTTTTTATTTGTCTCAGTTAAAACTTTTTTTTTTTCCAATTCACATTTGGAGTTCCTTTCACCATTTCATGTGGGGGATTTTAAGCATGGTTTGCATACAAACTAAAATGAAGGACTGGGAGCGGAGAAAGAAGGGAAATAACCCTCTTCCTCCAAAATAATCTCTTCAAATGGAGAAAAGGCACACACAGCAGGAAGAGCTCCGTGGAATGGTGGGTCTGTGCATGATCACAGAACACCCAAGGCAGCCAGGGATCAGCCCACTCACCAACACAATGCACACTCGATAAGTTTTATATATCAAATGCAGACGGTACATGGACAAGAGTGTGCTTTGACTGGCTTTCTGAACCGAGTTGCTGTCTTAATATTGCAACATTGCCATCGTTATGTACCCTTTGTGGGGTTTTCGTGAGGTAATGTTTTCGTTCAGCTTGCTGCAGAAGTGTGTAATGTGCTGACGGGACCATGCTGGGTACATGCTCCACAAGACTCTGGTTCTGTAGTTCAGGGCGGCAGGTGAAAGGTGTTATCACTTACCTGCAGCCTGCTTGTCGTTTCACCTCCTTTCACATGGTTGGTCCACACCCTAAGGCCTTCAAGCAAGAAGAAGATCTTCATCTAAAGCCAGCAAGTGTGTGAAAACACAACCCAGCATTATTCCTGTGTATCACCCTGGCTCCTGCCCTTGCAGTTTAGTTTAATTGTGAGATAACAAGCCAGGGAGGGAATTGCAGGAGGTATCTTCTGTGAGATTTCAAAGGGAGGGGGCCCTGAGGAAACCTTATCTGGCAAGCATGTGGTAGGCTTTTCATCTGCTATTGTGAAGTCTGGACTGGCTTGCATTACACAGATGCTGATGATTTAGTGGAAACTGACCATCGTCAAGCATCGAGTCTCTTGGCCAAATTACTGAGTACTTAGTGAGGAACTCCTCCTGATGGGGGAATGAATGTGGGGGGGTTGGGGGTTCCAGAATTTATGCTCTCAGTGGTATCCTGCTGGGACAGTGCCATGTGACCTACATTCAGAGTTATGTTCCTGAATCTGCTCTCTGGGAGCCTGGATTTTAAAGTGGCTTTGATTCTCTTTGTCTGTTCTGATGTGCTCTTCAACTGCCTACTAGCCCCTCTCCATTTTTGATTGAATGTTCTGCATCATAGTCTGGCTGCCATTTAAATAATACTGAAAATGACCCCCAACATGCCTTTAGAAGGGACAGCAGAGGCACGCGTTCACAGTTGTCTCCCGACTCGTAGCAGAATATGACACTGGTTCTCTCAGTAGATTCACATTTTTTCACAGTAATTGAGAAATGCAGAGTGACTGACAGCAGAACCACAGTGCACTGGTGACTGGCGATGCTGCAGCTGGTGCTGTGGTGCACCTCACACACGCCCAGGCGTGTGTGTGTGGCATGCATGTGCCCTCTTCTCAGTCAGAACATGAGCGTCACTTTTATTACCCATCATCCTCCATCGCATCATCTTCCTTACATTATGTCCGCCACATCGCCAATAAGAGGCTGACAAGGCTTCAGAAACAAAATTTTAAGTTCTAGCTTTTAAAAAATCTGCTTGAAAAGATGTTTTTCATCTTGATTTTTTAGATGGAAAAAAATACAAGGTTTTTTTTTTACATTATTGAACCAGCCAGAAGGAAGGAGCAAAGAGTTCCCTAACCATTATTGACTCAGGGGCAGAAATGCAACGACGTGCTGTAGTCTGCAATGGATCCTGTTCGATCTACTCCCTCCGCCTCCTCCACCCCCCGAGAAGCCTCGCTGTCTCACAGCAGTATGAGGAAGACTTAATCGGAGTTAAAAGCCCCTTCACAGTCTGTTTGCCCCAGAGAAACGAATGGAGCACTTAAAGCCACAGGCATAGCTAGCTGCCCGTGCAAGTAACCGTGCGTACTCACACCCCGAGAACCTCCATCTGTGTAGGGGGGGTGGCTCTCGGGTTACACAACAGCTGTGTATCACTCTTCAGCCTCCCAGCCCCCTCCACACAAATTAAAGAATTGCCCGAGATAGGTTTTCTAAAGAGATCCGCAGAGTAAATATCTGTCTGTGGAAATTAGTCTGGGACTGATTTCAAAACCAACTTCTATTCGTACTAATTTATTTATAACAGCAGTTCACTAAATCCAGAGGAAAAAGAGAGTGGAAATCCATCATGTGGGTGAATAATTCAGGAGTGTATAGAAATTGTGTCTGACAGTTAATGCACAATGCACATTACTTCACTTTTCAAATCCGGTGCTGTTGGCATGTGGCCTCAGTACAATAATCATTTCATTGTATTAGTACCTGTTGGCCCTCATTACCTCAGTCTACCACCATGTTTCCCTCCCCCACCCCACAAAAACAATGTGTGATTCATGAACATTTCAGTGATGTCCAAAAGTTGAAAACTTTAATGCCTGTCTTTACTGTGCAGGATTGCAGTATCCTGTGCTGTGATTTTTTCTCTTTCCTGAGGCTGCCTTTCCTGTAATGTCCTTCATGCGTCTTCCTGGATTCTGGCTGAACCTGGAGGGAGAGGAGATGCATCAGAGTGATTCATAATGTGTACGAGTACTCCTCTTAATATTAAGACAAAAACAGCAGCCAGGCACTGTGCCTATCCGTAATTCCTTTGTGGAAAAACCCAACTTTCCTGTTGTCACATAAAAATTTTACTCCACAGAGAAGCTTGACAAGATGCAGCCATGGTTTGCGATCTTTTAATTTTTTGACTAACAGGAAAAACACTTTCCTCTGCAGCTCCTGGTTTCTTCTGTTAGATTAGGCTGGATGGTTTCCATTTCTCTGGATAACGAAAACAGTTCAAACAAGTTGATTCAGAACAGCTATTAATAAAAGAGCGCTACAGTGCCTGGTTGCTGTGACCAGCTACTTATTCTAGCTGCTCTGTCCTTTTCAGTGGTAATCTGTGTATTATTGGAATTTTTTACAAAAGCGATTCTAGAAGACAAAAATTCACGTGTTTCCAAAGTATTTCTCTGCCTATCAGTTCTGAAAGCCAATAGGTCCTGCTTCAGGATGTTGTAGAAGCTCTCACAAGAACAGCTTACTGTAGTTGCCCCCTGTACTCTGTGCTGTCAATAGTTTCAGGTTCATTTTTATTTTATTTTGCTTGCACTCTCTTTAAAAGCATTAAACTGCAGACAAGAGACAAAAAACTAAGTAGGTTTTCCAGCTGAGTCCAATCTTCTTTTTTGCTTATTTATCAACACAGGGCGGTACCTGACCAGCTGTGTTCTGACTGGATGTGTTCAATGTACCTTTACATTATGCCCCAAGCCTAATAACCAAAGGTAATTAATTGTGAGCAATTAAACCTTTTTATAAAACCAGTATTGTAAGTCACGCAGTTAAAACAAAACAAGTCTCAGACAGCATCCCAGATGTTGCGTAATGTTCCAGCTTTTGTGTCTCAGGGCACCATTGAGGTAAACATACGTGTCCACTGAGTTTAGCTGGTTTTAAAACCACACTGCCTTCATTAACAGGGATAGATCCTAACAACCAATGATCAGTTTGATTATCTGATTTGTATTGATATTATTCTTTTTACATTAATTGATTAAATGTAAATAGCGCATACAACATTTTAAATTGTTAATGCAGGTTTTTAATTTTAATCTTTATTTTTTTATTTTAACTTGTTAGTAACATTCCATTTTTCTGCTGCGGTCACAGAAAATTTTATACATGTGTTTGTGTGTTGTTCACTTTTACATTGTGTTTAAAGATTCATGCTGGACATGTGTAGCTCGTATTCAATAAAAACGATACAAAACCAGTCTTCTGCTTTTGACTGCTAATGCAAATCAGTTTTTCCTGCAAGACCGGACATGACAAAAATACAGAACATTAAACAGTAAAAGCTTTCAGACATATAGCGGAGAGTGGTTCTGGAAATGTCAGGAGATTAGAATACAAGAGGTTGCAATCTCACTGAAATGATATTTGGATGTTCTGTTCTTCATAGCACATGCAACATTACACCTCAATCATGCTTTCTGAACAACTGATGGACCACTGATATGACCCACGACAACACAAGGTCCCTATGAATCCATAGTACCCCTGGCCATGCTTTTGAAGTTTGTTATTTACTACTTAATGGATGTAAGTTTTAGAATACTTTGTCAACATATGCCGAAACCACCCTTGGCCCCAAAGCACAAAATTGCAATTTATAAATATATAACACAAAATGCACAAAGGCTGGTAAAAAAGGACTAGAAAAACTGGATATAGAAGATATAAAATGGCATTTTGTCCATGTAAAAATACAGCAGGCTGCTTCTGATGTGTACTTAACCTGTAAGGTTGTAGCAACAAAATAGTCAGCAGTTAAAAAGATATGCTGCTAAATATTACAAATGTTTTGTGTTGTAAAGTATTTATTCAATATGTTGTGAGTGTAGTCTCTTTCTCAACCAGGTTCTATATGACCGTGCTAAGTGGATTCCCCTTTGCGCTGAACACCTGCTTGAAATTGGTGGAAGAAATGGGATTACAACCAAATTGAACCAATCAGTTCAAGCCCTGGATTTGCTAAACATGATCCCTTACCTGCCCTTGGTGGTGGTTTTAGCAGCAGCTGGAAAGAGTTAAAGAAGGAGAGTTAGTGAGGGCATTGTGCAAGCTGTGGAACATCTGGAGCTGTTAGCAAACGGGCAGGCTGGCACTGTGGCGCCTGACATCACATGCTGGCCAAGTCGTTTATTACAGGCGACAACACTAAGCACATTTTAACGATTAAAGAAAAACATTGCCATTTCATCTGGGATTCTGATTCTCAAGCTTGTGTCTGGATTTTGGTGAGGCAGTCTACCACTAAATTGTTTATTTTAATGGAAATATTTACCACGTTCATGTACCTCCACCTTAAAAGGGGCCTATTATTTTGCAGCACGCTGCCTAATTCTGCTTGTGTCATATATATGCACTTCTGGATTAGTGTGGATAACTTTTGTCCCACTTGGCAAAGCTGTGTTGCGTTTCCACATTAACAGTGTCCTATATCTAACAGGACCATGACTTGCAGCTCCATTCATATAAACAGGGTGGCTTACCTTTTTTCAGTAAATCCTGTTTAAGTAGGTCTGATTTACCAATCTACATTCACCCATGACCCAAATTTGAGACTACATCTTATACCAAAATAATAATAATAAAGGACCAAGCTAAAGTGTGAAAAAACTGCATAGCAACTCACTTTTTCTAAAACTAAAATAACTGACCAAAAATGTAACATTTTGATGCTCCTGGTCAAGCAGGCCAAAATAAGCGGAAAGAACTTTCTGGGAGATTTCTCCTGAGGACCAGCAAGTGACACTAGGCAATGCTATGCTGAGAAAGGGGCAAAAGGAAGACTTAATTCTTTCTCCACACTCAACACCGGCTGCCTGCAGCAGTAGTCTTGGCTGAAAGCATTAGGCCCTACTTAATGAAAGCACAGCACTCACTGTATGTACATCAACAAAAACTTTGACTTGGTTTACAGCATTTATACTGCTTTATTCTGCAGTCATAGGTACTATGAAATCCATTTTCTCAGAGGATTTAGTGAGCATGTTGTGTTATATCCTTTAGGTAAGGTAATATAAAACGCCCAGTAAATCTCCTAAGGAAATGTGGTCAATTTCTTCAATGTCTGTGAATGCACATCCTTAGTAGCTAAGCAACTGCTAGAATACAGAAAGTAAATCAATTATGTGCATAGTTACATGTGAATCTGAAAGTATAAAATAGAATAGGTCACTCTCTTAAAAAAGACTGGACACAGCAGAGATTAAAGCTGATTCTCATATTTGTCATTGATGTTGACTAAAAACAGAAGTAAGAAAAAAAATTGTGATTTTGCAATGACAGACTGCTCCGGTAGGTTTTATAATTAGCTACTCAACATGCAAAATACAATTTAAGGTTTAGTCAAATCATTCTTAATAAATTAGGAACAATCAACTGTGTTGCACACAAACCAGTTACTCTATCCTCCTTTCAAAGCAGCAAGGTGTTTAAAGTGACATCTGGTGAAAATCTCACTGCACTGTGTACAAAGTACAGTTCACAGGATTCTGTATTGTCTTCATAACAATGAACTTTATTAATTCAAATCAATACACTGAAATATGTTAGTGTGACTTTTAAAATACAACCTAGCATGTTTGTTTTGCCCAGAATTATGTTCTCAACTACGGACTGCAAAGTATAACTGCACATTCAAAATTCAATAAACTTTATTGGCATTTACACTTTACAGGGCACTGGAAATCTTACAAGTTGCATCAAGGCACTTTACAGGAATGAATTACAGTTATTACAAGGAATTAACATCTGAGGGCACTGAGATGGTGTCCAAGAGAAGAATGTATGTATAGCATTACCAGCAGTGTTAATTACAATAAGCTATGGAGATTGTTGTGGAAAAGCTAACTCCAAGAAGAAGGTATTCAGTCAGGATTTTAAGACAGATCAATTCAATTCCCATATGTAGGCAGGCAAACTATTCCATAATCTAGGGGCTCTGTAGGTAAATGGCTTAATGCCAGTACTTTTATGTATATGTGGAACAGAAAGAAAGCCTACATTCTGGGATCATAAAGAAAAATTTGGAGTATATGTGTTAACTCCATTACGTATACCAGTGTTTGATGTTTGAGTGCCTTATATGTTAACAGAAGAACTTTGAAATCAGCCTTATACTTAGCAGAAGCCAGTGAAGTGAGCATGGTACATGGTTGTACTTTCAGCTCTCAGTTAGTAATAATTCTAGCAGCTGCATTTTCAATGTGCTATAAAGTCTTTGTGCTCCCAAAAAAAAAGCATTGTAACGATCTAATCTTCTGTAAATAAAGGTGCTAACTGTTTTCTGACACCTAAATTACAAGTTTAATCTGCAATGGAAAAACTCCAGTCTGTAGCATTGAGATCTGAACTAAAAGAATTTAGCAGGACCAGTACCCTAAAACAACCACATCTCAGTTTTATCTGTTTACTGATGAGTAGTTTTTGTTAATCTATCCTTCAATGTCATTGAAACATTTAACTATGGTGTCAGATGACGCATTATCATTAGGTTTGAATGTAAAGTATAACTGAGTGTCATCAGCATGAGTATGTTATGTATAATATTACCTAAAGGTAGCATGTAACTGAGAAACAGTACTGGGCGTAGCATAGATCCATGTGGTACTCCAAATCTAAGTTTAACAATATAACCAGGGTAAACACTATACCTCAACTGTACAGACTATATATTGAACTGCACATTAAAATAAATGAAAAATTAAAATAGACCATATAAATAAATATTACACAATAGAAAACAGTTGCATGTAATGGAGACAGGTATATTAACAATTTTCTACTGTGTTTTATACCCAGGCAAACAATGGCCTGTTAGAATCCACAGCAGGCTATCCTTGATACAACAGGATGGCATGTAATGTAATGCACTTTATTTTACTGAAGTCTTAAGGCTGCCTTTATTCATCATGCATGTTGAAACACCAGTTAATGCATTACAGCAACTGATGCCTCTGGACTATGATTACATATTTCAAGTGCCTGGGAAAGGCTACAGCTGGCTCTGCGCATTGTGTTATTGTAAGTGGACAGTTCACAGGAAGACAGACTTTAGCTGGCCTGGGTCAGCATCTTTCCTGAGAGAAAATCTGTCCCCTGCGCTGAAGTGACAATCTCCGCTGATTCTGCCAGAGGCCTGGTTTCAGTTCCCATAACCTTTGCAGTGCCTGACCTCTGAGGTTAGAGACCCAGGAGTAAAGAGGACACGGCTTTGAAGCAACTGCACAGTGAATCCATCCTGGGGTATGACTGGGGTTATACAGCCTTCTGATAAAACTCTCAACAGGACAGTGACGGGTAGATCCAGCTGACTCTCCTAACATTCTGGCAGCATTTAACCACGTTACACAGTTTCTTCGAAAACATCACATCTCCAGGGCATGATTCACAATGAGAGGGTTCATTGAAGGAAGGACAACAAAACAATTTTGAATAAAGTTTCCTAATATTTAAATCTACTTTAACTGCCGAAACATCACCCTGGTTGGCAGGACACCTCTGCTGACATGACTGTTGCATCTTCTCTTCTTCGCCTGATTATTAAAAAAAGTGTCCATTACTGACATTTTCTAAAAAAGGGAAATAATCATGGTTTATTTTGGGCTATTAGAGGTTAAATGAGTATGTTTTTTCAAAGCCATGTTGTGCACTTTGTATACCATAGAACGGCAGAGCAGTATGATGAGGTGAACAGCTGGCAGAACTGCAGACAGGGCCCCAGGACCTGATCTTCATATGAAGTCAGCCGGACTGGCAGCAGTAAAATGCAGTGCTGAGAAGCAGGCCTTGTAACAACACACTTCGTGTTAATAACATTCGGTTACACAAGGTCCATAAATGGCACAGGTGTCCCACACACTTGATCCAAAACACATTGACAAGGTCAAAAGGACACAGGCTGGCTGTGCGTGAGTCCATTTGTTTAATAAAGAGGAAAGCCGTAAATCTTAGCTCTAACGCAGATTCATGTAATAGTCAACTGGAGTCATGTGCTTCAGGAAATGAGTTAATTAGAAAGCCTCAAAAAAAAAAAACACAAGGTGGTTTGTTCACAAAATTTTCAATATGGAATCTGTACTAGATTTCAATATTAATAAGAAATACTGTAACTAAAATTACCCAATGTACATTACTCAGTGTGAAAAGGTAGGGTGCTCAAGCAGTTTACTCAACAAACATGAGTAAACTTGACAACTATCCTGTTACTTATAAGCGAGCGGTCTTTCATATCCTTTTTCATTGTTTTTATGAATAAGCCTCCTATTTTGTGGTTTCAACCTGCATTGTCATGCATCCTTTGTGTTTATAATATGGGTAGATTTTGCCATATTTTGTTATTTATTGAGACTTGCTGAGTAGCCAAAGTGCATGTGTCACTGACCTGTGGGGTGAGTTAGTTAGGCAGTGCCCCTGCACGACCCAGCAGCAGTGTGCAGCAGAATGTGGAAGCACCATGGAGAGGCTCCTCTGACAGTCAGGGCAAGAGTACAGTTAGTCCTCCAAGTGACGGACTTGGGTCTTAAGATCACCAGGCTAATCATTTTGGCTGGTAACTCTGTGAGGGCTGTAGGGTCGTGAGTTTGAGCCTGGGTCACCCTTATAACACTGATGCCGTGACCTGGATAAATACCAGCTGCTCTCAAGCAGTCGGGCTGAGGTTGCTGCTCTTATTTGGAGGTGGAGGGTGTAGTGGAATGTGAAAGCACTATGGAGCAAAGCCCCTGGTAGTCAGGACAAGAGTACAATTAGTCAGCCTCATGAGGGACTTGGGTCTTTAGTTCAGCAGGCTAATTGTCTTGTCTGGTAAGTCTGGGCAGGCTGTGAGGTTATAAGTTCAGGCCCCAGTCACCCCTGTAACATGTGCATAAAAGTAACGGAAGTTCTCAGCTTACTTGGTTTTTATTGACTCCACTCTCTGCTGCCTGTGCTGTGAAGCAGCACAAAGACAACTGACGTTTGGAAAAGCCCTGACCATACAGTCATGACAGGCAACGCGCGTAGGTTTCGGTCGAGATGCCTGTAATAGATAATTATGGGGGCCACTTTTGTATGATTCTAACATGATTTGTCTCAGTCTCAGTCAATTTGTATCCACCTTTGTGTAATTTAACAGGTCAATAGGAGGCATGGGATGTGATGAGCTCCAGCTATTGTGGCTTATTGGAAAATGTGTTATAGTTGGTCATTAAATAAATATCCAGCAGACCTTTTTTTCTGATCACTTCTGATCACTTAGATGCAAATTAATTGCATGATACTTTAGTGTCCATGCAGAAATTATAAGAAAATATGCATAGCTGTGCAGCAAAAAGTGTGAGAAAGAACCATTTTAGCTTTTTTAGTTTTGGAAATTTTCATCAGGCACCTTCACTTGGTACATGAAAACTCAATAAATGTATTAACTTGTTCATTCATTTTTCCAACAGCTTATTTTAGGTCAGGGTGCCTAGAGTGAATCCCTGTAAGATGACGGGAACACTCACCAGTGCACCACCTTATCTCAGCACATCTCAGTAAATCACAGACAAAACAGAAATAAGACAGAACCAACACAATTTGTATGGTGTAATACTAATCAGACTAACCCAAGACTGCTCAAGGAAGATGAACACCAGGGTCCTCCGTGTTTACAGCACACACATCTTTATTACTAGGTGAACTGACTTTGTGAAACAGGTGACTTTGATTTTGTTTTTGACAGCTGTTATTAGTGGCTTTGCCTGTTCGTGCGTTTGCATAGAACACAGGACGGGGGGGGTGGGGTCCAATGACGTGCCCAGGGGACTTGTGGGACATTACCTGACTGGTTAATGCAACTGGAAAACTATGGTTACACGTTTAAAAAATGTTAGCTGATACCCTACCCATTAGCTTTTAGGAAACAGCGAAAAATAATTAGCTGTCAGATCATTCCATCCAAGTCAGAGAATACAAAACAATTTTGTTTCTTCAGATCAGTTTCTTCAAAATCACAATAATGCTTTCCACCCAAACCAGAGCTGGTAGAGCCCTCCATTTTCTTACCCTCTCTGTGACCTCAAATGTGTTAGCAATGAATCAGTTGTGCTTTCTGGGGGTGAAGTCTTGTTCCTCCCCAGCGCTGCACCTGGGGGAGGGGGGTGGCACACAGCTGACACCATCAACATGCCTCCTGAGATGTTTTCTCCCTCTCCACTGGGATCAGGTGGGAGGCCATTAAACATCCAACCAGCCTCCATCAAAGTCAAAATTTCATTTATGTAGAACAGCTGGTTTCATTACTGCTTGCCCGGTAACAACTGGAAGTCTATTTGCGGATTTCTGTAGGGGAAAAAAAGCTTCCTTTCATGTATCAGTGACTATCACATTACGTGGTTGGTACTGTACCCCAGCCCACGACTATTTTCTGATCAAATTAATTTATTTGTGCTGCAATTTTGAGAAGGGGGAGGTTGGAAAGTGGTACAGCTGCTGATGATGAGTCGGTTGGCTCAGCAGGAAAAGAGGGTGACATTTGGAGGATGCTGAGGTCAGACATTGGGATGTAGGTCAGCGGCAGGAAGTGTCCCTCTGTTTGTTTTACCCATGAGTTTAAGACATACCCTTCTGCTGATGCCGGTGACATGCAGACAGAGTAGAGATTGTATTTACCTGTTTTAACTCACTTTTATGGACTTATGGGACTTGAAACTGTAGCAGCAAATTAGACACCCGGGCAGATGCGAAGATTGAGCACATCTCTGTTGTGGAAGAACATTCATCCTACAAAGACTACAGTCATAAAGGCCAGTGAGAGAGAGAAAAAAAAACATGAAAGAACAGTTGGTGGCCAGATAAGCCAAAAAAAGCTTGTTGCATCGTCTCTTGAGAATACAAAAACTGAAGACTCAGAGGAGGATGAAGGAGATAAGAGGACAAAGGAGGTTTAAGGTGAGTTTGTGCTGTATTTGCATGATATGCAGAGAAACAAATGTGTGGCAGCTTGATGGAGCGTCAGCTTCAGTAGAAGGAGTCCAGACAGGACTTGACATCATCCCACAAGTCAGCATAAAAGAGCCAGTGTCTTTGGCCTTGAGCATAGGCAAGCCCTGTGCTCATGTTTCAGCTCCAATGAGTCTCCTGCTCTCCGTCTCCGCTTTGTCCTCTTTTAGTTCATGTCCACTCCTCTTCTTGGCGTGATTAATAATTTCCTGCTTTTCTTACGTCATTCATTCTTTCACATCCATCCGTAGATGCACGGATGGGCTTCCCACTATATATACAACTTAAATGCAGGAAAAAACTACATGGTACCACACATGTAATGGCCAGGTTTATGGAGGGGTGCATTGTGAAAAAAACAATTTATCATGTTTGCAAATTAAAATTCTTAATGGTGGTATATGAACTGAGCTATCATTAACATGCACAAATGACTAGCACTCCCTGTTCACATAACCTGACTACACAAAGGTACCCAACACAGACCCTGTTGCACGCTAACCACCCTTGCATAACATTGGCTGTTTTCCATGTGGTTCAAGATGATTACAAAAGGCAATAAAACAGAATCCTCTAGACTCATGCCTGACCTGAGTCCTGTCTGTGAGACGAGTCAATGAATCAGATCAAAGAATTTCCTCCGTGGACCTCCCTAGTTGTAAATTCTTAGTGATTTGAAAACATCAGTCTTAGCAAAAACATCTCCTTAAAGTAGACCCATCAGAACTATACCTCGTTTTACCAAATCCTGTAGTTGTTGACAAAGTGTGTAGGCTGCTGTTCCTTGAATCATTTTACCCCACAGGAAGAGAAAAAGCTATTGCATTTTAGTAATGAATATGTAGATTTCTGGTGGAAAAATTCACAGAAAAATTTCCACTAAAAACATCTTTTGGGAAGCTCTGTGCTTAGCACTTTAACTTGCAGCACTTTCACTGGTTTGTTATGACCACAGTAACAATTAATGATGATACAATTGCAGGGCCTCAGCCTTCTGTTGGGGACCGAGATGTGTACCAGGCCTCCATGTTTTGAAATATCCCGCTTAAAAAAGGTTTTAAAAAAAATGAGCCAACTACAGTTTAGTAAGTTAGACAGCGTATGGTATTTGCATTAACGTGAGATCACAGACCAAAAATAATTTTTTTTTTTCTTTTTCTAGAAGGTCACAAACTTTTATAACAGTAGATACATTTCAGCAGGTTCTCACATCAAATGGTCTCTGTTAACAATTCCAGTCTGCCATGCCCATTATAAAAATCCTTTGTTTTTCCTATTGTTATTAATAAATAGTTTTCATGTTCCCTCCTGCCCATGACTGTCAGAGCACAGGTGATCCATCCACTATCAGTACAGCCTGTCTATTGTAGATCCTACAGGCTCTTGATATGTATGTTTCCTTTGCTGTCCCACCATTTTTTTGGACCAAAGGGTCAGATAAACTGCCTTAAGATACACTAACTCTCAGTTGTCACGCATGTGCATTTCTAACTGCAAAACACATGCTTCTACTAACCTTGAACTGCTGTTAAAATGCTAACAATAATAAAGACTTCAAAAACTCAGCAGTTTTTGCCTGTAGCTAGTCTACGTTTGCTATCATAAATAAGAGTGAAGTAATCACAACAGTCCATTTTCCTATCTTTGAATTGTGGATTTAAAACCTTGGGAGATAGAAAGGATATATGCCACTTGAATGCAGGAATGCAGTAAGGAGCTTGGGGGAAGTAAGGTTACAGTAACCTTCCCTTAGAAACCTCGTTAACCAAAAGCAGCTCCCAGTAATTTATTGGTAAGAGTCTGTTTGAAGGCCGAACATTTTACTGTCAGTCTGACTGCAGGACCTACAGTCCGAAAACACAAAAATTAATCTCTACAGGATGGCAATTTGTGTACTTCAAGAGGTCAGTGAGGACTGCATTACAAAAACTGGGCTAGTTATCAATAGATGCTACCTTCATTTAGAACCTGACACCACTAACACGGACTTCTGCACCAACTGAACCAACTCTGTACACTAAAGTATGAATCAGTTCAGTACCGCAATTCAATGTGGAAATGGTGTTGTGTTTTCCCAGTAACATGCCCTTGTGTTTACATCATTTTGTCTTTTGAAGGTCTCCTGAAGGTTTCTGAAGGCTGAGCCAACATGAGGGGATCTGAGCTGAGAGGTGAATGGCTGGTTTTCAGGACTTCGACACAGGCTCCTAGACCAAGAAGTGATGAAGGAGCTCTGTTGTTTGCCCAGCACCAGTTCCAGCTCAGACCTTTCCTGCAGAGAATTAAACAGAACTCTCAGAGAAAGCGATTGTGCCACAGAATGAAGGGGGGGGGGTGAAGGCAAAGATGAAATCCTGCTAGCAACAATTTTTTTCAGTGAATGGGGCTTCAGAACATGCCGCTTCTGACTGTCATACTGTGTGATGTAATGTTCAAAATCCCCTTCGTGGAAGAAAATCAAGGTAGCTTAACATAGTATTGTACTGAAATGATGGAAGTTCCACTGCACTGCAGTGTGAGGTTGCTGTACTTTCCCCACCATAAATGTTATCTTTGTTTTCCAGTTCCATGCTAAATACGGTAGTGTGTGGTACCTTTATAACCACAATAATGTTTATTAAAAAAATCTGCAAGCTACTGGCCCAGAATGACTTTCAGCAACTTCTTTTGGAACACTTGATGTTATACCCAGAGTTCCAAGTTGCACTCAGTTAATAATTATAATCCAAAAGAGTAATTTATCTCAAGGATGCCTTAAATTTATATGTGCATATGTGAGGATGGATTATTTTAGGTGCTTCTTCCTATAAAGAACACTTTTTGTTTGACTGTATGATGCTGTGGATTTTGTGGACAGTGGATGCCTGCCAAGTGTCATCATTAAAAAAAACGGTGATTTCTGACCCCCTGACACCCTTCCCAACAGCCTGAAAGCAGACTTACAGTCAGGGTCTGATGTCACAGATTTGTTTTTTTGAAGTTTGTGTTTTGTGCAACTGTAGTCAGTTGTGTAAGTTAGTCGGCTTTGCATAATGACTATTAGACGTTCGACTGAAACTTCTCCTGGCACACTATTGGCAGACTTCAAGTTCATTCAAATTGGTTTTTTCAACCATATGTTTTTAGCTCGAGTTATGCACAATACCAAACCTCTGAAAATCCACAAACACTACTGTGTTAACATAAAGTTGGTGTCATTTCTGTTTTCTGTTTTACAGTTCTCAGCTTCTCACAAAATGTAAAGGTTATGGGAAAATAAAATATATGTCACCCAGCACTGAAACTTATTTTGCATATAACATGAGAAGACATCTTTGTTTGGAAAAGGGGCGTCACAGACAGATACATCAAGACAGGGAAATGCAGAAAAATACACTTTATTGTAATTTTAAACTAAATCCTCATCCACAATCCAATAATCCACAATTAAAAGGATTAACCAGGTGAGGTAATCCATCAATCATGAAGACTACGCAGGGAAAAAAGAGAAGGTACAGGACTGGATGCAGAAGGAAAGCAGCTGAAGCAGGCAGGAGCAGCAGCATTAAACACAGTAAAAATACAGTGCTTGGTATTCATTGTAGAACATAATACAAGCACAGGAACCCTAAATGCACCCGTAAACACAAAACTGGTGTGGCAACATTAGTTACCTGGAAGGAAGGGGGGTGTGGATGAGTTTCAAATTAATGTATACGTGTGCATTACAAGTTGATGAATGCTACATATTCTGTTCTTTAAATCTCAACTGAAGACCCACTTTTTTGATGTAGCCTTCCCACAACAGTCTCCATAGCTTATATAATTACTGCTGCTGCTGGTGCTGCTGTACATGCCAAGATAACTGTAATATTTTGCTGTGAGGCTGCTAGTAATCATATCATTTCTAACCCCTCTCTGAAATCTTTCTTTGTGCATGTGTGTACCCGGTGCCTGCCTGGGCACCATCTGAGCGGGATGCCTTGTTAGAGCTGCTGATTCCTAGTGTACCCCCTTGGATGAAGCTTTGCCCAAGGGACACCACAAGCCTATTGAAAGTTGCCTCAACACCTGGAGCAAAAGAGGACTTTATTGTGTTATTTACATCATAGTGCTACTTACATTCACAGTCTCAATAAGTACCTGTTTATTCTGTAATGTTAGCATGCCCAGGAGGGGCTGGGCAGCCAGTCAACTTGGGGCCCCCAGAGGTTTTTTTTCTCCATACTGGAGTTTTTGGTTCTTCTCCTCTGCTGTTGTCTGGCTTCATTTGTATTTATTCCTACTGCTTATTCTTTAACATTTGCAAATTCTTCTTTAAATTGCTTTGAGGCACATTGTTGTAAAAGGTGCTACTCTATATAAAAACAAATTGAATTGAATTCTACACTTTTAAAATCACTATCCCAGTGCAGCAGTATATATATTATATATAATATTCCCATCTTTGCTACAATGTGAGGCAGCCTGGACTTTTGGATTCCACACTTGTTTCCTGTAGGCATGTGTGATAGGGACATGGACAGATATTGTAACCCTTAGGGTAGCAGGCAGCCCATGTGGGGGATTGAATGTTAAAGGTAGATGGGGGACTTTCCTTATTAGAGCTTAATAAAAATGTTCTCATGTTAGCCTTTCTTGACAACAGTAGCTGCACTGGTGCACAGCTGAGTCAGTGGACAGAACACACAGGGCCTTTGTGTTCCCTCCCCACACACACTGTGGCCTTAGCACAATAGCTGCATTCTGTTGTGCCACTGCTGATGTCACTCTGAAACTCAGATCCTGCCACTTGAAAAGATGACTGCTTTCATCACTTCTTCGATGCCCCCGAGGGCTGAGCTCAAGGGGTTTATGGGACAGTAAATACATTTGTAAAGAAACATGAACTCTGAAATGAGCAGTAAAACTTACAAAACAGGTACACAATGGTGTTATTTTTATTTATATTAGTTATTTTTTGCTTCAGATGAACTTTCTTTTATTACATATCATTTCATTATGCCTTATTGTGAAAAATATCTTGTAGATTCTGGCTTGGATTGATTTAACAATGTATTTTTCTGTTATTCTTCATTTTCCTCAGTAAAAATGCCATTTTGGTAACAATATGACTTAGGGATAACCTGGAATTTCTAGCTAATTGTTTACTTTCTAGAACTCCCTCAATGCAATAACGTTGATTTCTGCATTCACACGTAAGCAGTTCAGTAATTCCTCAACTTCTGAAGTAATTTTCCCAATATTAATCACAGCTTTAGACTGATTAGTCTGGCACTTCAGACCACAACATTTAATTGCTCCCTTCCTGCTGCAGAACATCTCATCTAATCACACTAATTTGTTGTTTTCACATTAGGTGTTTGATCTGGAAAAATTGAAGAGCTTTGAATTAATATCACAGATATGTGTCACGTTCCCACATGGAGAGAGCAGGAGAAAAGGCTGCCAAGTGCCTGACCTTAACATTCTTGCATTACGAGGCCTGGATTTGGCAACCCAATGCACAGGCCCGGGGGCTGGGAGTGTAAATGACAGGGGAAAGTCCGAACAATAGACTTCCTTCCACAAGTCAGCGACCAATTTACATCTCCAAAGTGGGAAGGGGCAGAGGTGCCAACCGACCAAGCCACGCCAACAGCTGGAAGGAGGTCCGCCTTACCTCACTTCCTAACAGCTCCCTTCCCACACAGGACCATGTAACTGAGCAAAAATTACTTTTCTTAAAAAGTTAACAATAGCTTTGCATTATTTATTTATTATTTTTTGTGTGGTTACCAAGGCAAGATGTTTCATTAATGAAACCAAGTAAACTTACACTTGCAGTTCATCCAGATCAATCCAGAAGGCTTCTTAACTGTAGCGATCACATTACTCCTCATATTTTATATAAACTGTACAGTCTAGAACGGTTGTTCTTGACCTTTTTTATCCCAGCACCTCCTGAGATTTTGAAGTTCTATCCCACACCCCCAGCACATAAGACAGAAGAAACACCAACTACAAACTAAAAAAGACATCTTTCCGAATCCTCTCCTCACACTCCCAAACACTAAATCTCACACCCCTTGGGGGTTCCAGCACCCCAGGTTAAGAACCAGTGCTTTAGAAGGTTATCATGCTAATTTAATAAAAAAATTTAATAGCATTGTGCTTTCATATTGGTGTGTCATTAAGCTTTATTTACATTGACACATTGTAATGAAGCGCATAAAATCAATTATAAATGGAAACTTTTAGGCTATATGCACAGGAAACGAGTTACACTGATGTCAACCTAAACAGTAAACCCAAGTTACCCAGTAATGAGATATGTGTGAAGAAACTTGGGCATGACGTGTTTGTTCCTGAGTGGAACTTCAAAAGAGATCAGTATCATACATAAAGAGTTTTCTGAAACCTGCACAGGAAGCACACATCTGGAAGTTCATTATTAACTCAGGTGATTACAACAGGCCATCCCAGAATGCTTTGTTGTATTTACACTCTGAGAGTTTATATCCCTGCCTTTGTTGTGTACATAGGCATAAATGTGTGGGGGGTGGCAGGTCTCCTCCAGTGTTAACATGAAACCTATGCCTCTGCTTGTGTAATACTGCACTTTGCTACAGAACACAGTCTGACCCTGAAACTGGGCACCATCAGTGTACAAAAAAAGATTTTAAAAACACTTCAACTGGTTTAGTCTGTTAACATTGATTAAACCCATATAATTAAAAGTTCCTAGGCAGCATAGTTTGTGTTTCAAGTTCCAGAAAGCACCTTGCTATAAAAAATGAAAGGCAAAGCATCTTACCTGAACTGCTCTTATCCCACATATCCCATATAAATAAAATATAAAAATTCCCTTTACTGCACTAAAAAGTACTATATCTGTCATGTTTCAGTAAATTCTCAATTTTTAAATGACAATTAATTTTCTCCCCCCCCCATTTACACTGGAAACAGTGATTAGCGTCGCTCTACAGAAATATGAAGTGATTTACAAGGATGAAAAAGTCACTATTTACTTAAATATTCAAGGACTATATTCCAAGTAGAAAAATTTCTATTTCATCTGATTATGCCCTTTGAGCTGGAGGCATCTAACTCCCTAGCAGTGATTTATTTGTGAGGAACACACCCATTGTCTTGCCAAGTCACTCCGAGAGCTTGTTTGCTTTTTGCGTGTTTTTTTGTGTGTAATTGCTGCTGATGTTTTGGCGTTTGAACCATCGAGCGGCTTCTTTGACACTTAAAGGGAAAGACAAAAGGCACAAACTGGAGCCCATATGTTACTACTAATAAATTTAATAAGGCCTGGGACTTTCAGGCTCAGTTTGCACCCCAGAAAACCTCAGACTGACCCCTCCAGCAGGGGCAAAGCTAAGACAGGGCGGTGGCTGTCGTCGTTGTTGTTGTGTGGGTATAATTAGCCGGTGTTGATGTTGACTTGAAAAAGCAGAAAGAGAAGAGTCTGCATTCCCGCTCCACGTGTGTCTGAGAGGCACTGTTTTGACCCCTGCTGATAATGACACATTCCAGGGAGTGTGGTCTGCCATGTTTCCCCTTTGTTTCACAAGCTCTCATTACTCCAAAGCCTGTGTGCTTTAACCGAGCGTGACAGGCACCTGTAAATGAAGGATATCTTCTCTGCCATTTCAGCTCAAAGGAATTTTTCCTTAAGCATCTGCTTGCTGGAATGTTGATAAGTGTTCATTCTCTGTGTAAACACACGGGGCACAAACAGATGTTCCTGACAATGGCTCAGAGTAAAGGTCCAAATCAATTAGCAAATTCTTTTGTCAAAAAAAAAGTACCCATCACCCTTCAAACCAAGAAGAAGGCGCACGTGTGCGGCTAGCCTCCAGTCAACCCCATGTTCTCTCTTCCTTTTTATTTATGAGCTCTTTGTCTTTTCCTGTCGATAGAGCATCATAATTCCCAGTTCCCAGGCTAAATAAGATAAGGCTCCTAATGTGATTGAGTGGGCCTCTCTTTGCCTGCCCAGTAAAAGGTTGCATCTCAGAATCAGCTGAGGCTTCAGTTAATTTAATAAAAACTCCATCAGCTAATGGAGCCCAGACAGAATTGAGCACCGTCCCCCCTTTCTTCTTCACCCTCCACAATCCACCCATTCTCGCATCGCTCTGGGAATCCATTGGAATTCATCGAGCCACGCTCTGAGTCAAGCACATGCCAGAGGAGAAGGTCGTGAGGAAGGTGAAAGAATGAGTATGAGGAAGGTGATGTATGAGTCAAAAGTGTACTTCTGAACTTCAAAAAGTAATACAGCTATCTGCTAGCTAAACTACTCAGATTTGCAATGTTTTTATTTTATAAAACTTTTATAGTTTTTTGGCTAATGAGAAAAAAAAAGATCTTCCCAAGAAGAATACAAATGCAGTCTAAGTGGTCTTCTTTACTGATATTTTGGAAGCAGACGTGGGGCTTCAAAAGGACCCAGGGTGGTGTTAAAGCTGCTCTCTGTTTTCCCGCTTTGGTGATGTGTCTGTGCTATGGCTTTATCTGAGGCTCAGTTGACTTCTGGTGAGCCATCAATGGGGATATACGCAGCATTCATACACACAGAGACACACACACACACCATATTTGCAAAAATATACTTGTGGAAAATTTCCATTTAAAGTTGAAATAATAAATGCAGATGAAAATTCCTGACCCCAAAACGAACAGCTTTTTAAAAGTATTGGCTGTTTAAAAACACACACACACACACATACACACACACACACACACACACACACACACATACACACACACACTGATTCAACTGGATAAAAATACATTTTTGTGGGTCTATTCTTACTATGTCTGTTTTTCAGGGTTTACCTTCATTGTATGGACAGTTTGTCATCAGAAGAAAGCTGTAAAAACAACATACAAACATACATGCAGATGTACAAAGGCACAGATACTGCATGTAAATGCTTATCCATGCATGCATACTTCCAGATCCACACACCGCAGTCTAGCTGTGTGTGTGTTTCTGGTTGGATAAAGGAAGTCTGAAAATGTTGGTATGTGTCAGAAAGTCATGGAAGGATCTTTGAGCTACAAACTCTTCCCTCTTTGTTCCCATGTGTTTATCTCAGGAATATGTATTTGTTCATTGATATTCTATGAATGTATGTATAGTAATGTGTGGCACTTGGCCATCTTTTCTCCTCATCCATAGTTGTACTTGATTTGTACTTTTAAATTGCATTTCAAAGCACAACACCATTTATTAAATATTGATTTGTGACCAGTTTATTAGTATAAGTAAAAATGGTTGACTGACTGTGCATTGCAGTCTACACTGAGGGTTTTTGTATGATATACCAACACATTGAGCACATACTGCAAAATGTATGTGGGGGAGATTAAAGTCATAGATGTTAAAAAAGCATTCTTCAATTCTTAGGTATGTCCACTTAACAAATGATTACAGTATGCTTAACAGGAACCAAAGACAAAGGAAAGCTATTTGAAAGTTGTCTGTATTTTTCCTGGCTGACTGACAAAGAAGGCCCTAGACACAATGAAGCGGACACGGACTGATCTGTCTCTTAAAGACATTAAGGAGACTAGCTGGGTGGGTGGAAAGTAAGTGGCAATTGGCAATCTCAAGAGCCAAAGGGTCCGTACCAGATGGTCTGTAGTGCTAGAACGGTGAAGGGTTGGGTGGGAAAGCCCTCAAAGATCACAGGAGACCATAAACCACAGGAACAAAAGGGAAGTGCTTGGCCAGTGCATATGGAGAAAGTGAGAGTTCCACGCCTGTTTGGGTCATGCCCCGCTCCCACCACGGAGGTCCACAGTAGGATGGCCCGGGGGCCCGACAGACACTTTATCTGGAGACAGAGGCCCTGGCCAGATTGTGTCGCCTCGGCAACGAGGCTTGACTGTTGACATCCTGTGTTAGGCAGTCTGTCTTTCCATGCCCGTCCCTGTCGCCAGAAGACTGGAACATCTATTGCATGGTTAATTATGGTAATGATCGCTTTTGAGGGAAAGGGCAACCATGGTTACCGCTGCATCCACCCCTTCAAGCACAAGCGGTTTGTTCCCCCAGCTAAGAGCCAGGTTTAACAGGCATGCACAAGGCGTGTAAGGTCCTTTGGGCATTATAAAAAAGCTGTAAATAAATACAAACAGATGAATTTGCTGAAGCTCACATTTTCATATAGAGCTCCAAAACGGCTTTGTCCATGAACCATCCAGGCATATTTTATGACACCAACACACTCCTTTCGCTGTCCCACGCAGAATGAAAGTGTACTGGAGCTTTTGTGCTTTTCTTTGAAGGCGAAAGGAAGGTCCATAAATTTTTCAAGATGTTCACTTTCCTTCAGTTCAGTGAGAACCGAGAGATGGCAGCCATCAGGGTGTGGCAGACTAAAACACACTCCACTTCTACAGGGCTAATCTAACTTCACCAACACCAGCTTCTGCCTGCTTTTCCTTCCCAATATCAGCCTTTGGACAAGAGAGCAGCCATAGCTACAGCAGGCTTTTCCCTTACCTTAGCCCATCGTCTTCTGAGCAGATACGAGGGTAGGTGGATACAAGAAAAGATGAGCACAGCCTTTTGTCTTGTGTGTTTCCACATTCCATTCTGTACCCTTGGCACCCCCCCCCCCCATTAAATACAGGACGCTGGACAACACACACAGCAAGAGCAGCAATTGCAATTTAGTTTCCATAAGTAACAATAGTGCAATACTGACTACTGCAAATGTCATTCAATAACATAGCTAACCTGGTGAAGATCCTTTCTTCAGAATATTACTCACTGTTAATGAATCATTGTCATCCTGATTTTAAGAATGGCTTCCTACACCCTCATTTGTGGCTGCTTACCTTACTTCTGTGTGTGTGTGTGTGTGTGTGTGTGTGTGTGTGTGTGTGTGCTCCTGTTCCACTTCTGCTGGAGACAGTCTGTGATTTCATTGTTCCCATCTTCATCACAGCTTGTTCTTATGGATGTTCTGATTTTGACCTTGATTAATGAACTTGCTTGGTGGGTTGTGTGTTCTGATAGCATTTTCTCCTTTTTTTTGCCTCGGTGCCAGTTTATGAATAAATGCAACTTTTTTTGTTGCATCTTTCTGTGTTCCAGTCTGCAATGTTACTCATAGCCTGAATTTGGAATAGTAAAGTGAGCTTGAAAAACAAGGTATATACACAGATGTAAAACCAAGGTTGAACCTTAGAGCAGAGAGCTTAGAAGTAGATTTTCTTTCTTGCAACATTCTGTACTTTTTCATCAAGTTTACAAACCCCCATCTCTTCCAGGCCTTCAAAAGAAAAGAATTTCACTGTGTAAACTGACCCCAGTAAATTCAGTTAAAACTAATTTATTTTTATATGAATCTAATTTTAATATGACTGCCCCAGTTATAGGAAATAAAGACATACAGAGGATTTACAAATATACAATATGTAATCACAAATTAAACTAGACAATGGACAACAGTTTTGAAAATGGCAAACATAAGATCATTTAAATTAAATGAACATATAAATGAAAGAACAACCCTCTTGCCCATGGCAAAACTGGCTTCCTGGTTACACCTCTCCAATTTCTTCTTCTCCTCTCTTTACCTTTATTACTGTGTCTTAATGGACTAATTTGCCCCTTTAAGCTTAGGCCATGAGTGTCTTTTTTAACCACTTTTTTCATTTACTGGGAACTTCTCTTATATGTTGCAACCAGTGTAGTCTAATCAATTACTTCTCATGAAACAGAAATAGAGATGTTGAAATAATTGGAGAAGTGGAGACAGATGTATACAAATTTGGTTTGTATCCAGAAAGCAATACATCTGAATCATGATTTTGGGAACCCTTTAAAAAAAACATGTACGCATATGAAACAGATCAAGAGTCCTCAAAAATCTTAGCAAGATTAGTATGTCAAATAACATGTGAGACACTGAGCAACGGTAAGCTTGTGTTTTGGTGGAACGGAGTTTCCTGGAATCAAACTGCCACATGCATCATAGGACACAGAGAGTCTAAATGACAGTGCTGCACCATAAACAAGTCAATTTTATTTGATGCACATTTAAAAACTACAAAAGTTGACCAAAGTGCTGTACAAAATTGAAAAAAAGACATGAAATATAAAAGGGAAGTCAACATGTCAAATAAAATAGCTAGCACAGATAGGACAGTTTAGAGACAAAGGGAGAGAGGCAAGACTTAGATGGTTTGGACACGTGCAGAGGAGGGATACAGAGTATATAGGGAGAAGAATGGTGAGGATGGAGCTGCCAGACAGGAGGAGAAGAGGAAGGCCAAAGAGGAGGTTCATGGATGTAGTGAGGGAGGACATGGGAGAGGTTGGGGTGACAGAGGAAGCTGCAGAGAACAGGTTGGCATGGAGAAGGATGATCTGCTGTGGCGTCCCCTAGAGGGAGCAGCTGAAAGAAGAAGAAGAACATGGAAAATTAAATAATAGAAATATAAAATTAATAAATATATGTTGATGAAAAAGAATAAGAATCGGAATAATAAAATATCCCAGCCAGGTGTAAAAGCAAATGAGAAAAAAATGTTGTTTTAGTGTTGACTTAAAACTTGCTAATGTTGACATAGTACTAATGTAGTGGGTTAAACCATTCCATTATTTGGGTGCTATGGCATGGTCTCCTTTGAGGTTTAGTTTGGACCTGGGAACAGCTGAGGGCATCTGGTCAAAGAATCTAAGTGTTTTGGAGCAGGGGTACCCACACTTTTTTGGCTTGCAAACTACTTTTAAAATGACCAGGTCAAAATGATCTAACTGTACCATGATAGGTATATAGTGATAGAATCTTCCCCACTTCCATCAGACTGAAGAAGCCTTTTGGTAAAAGGTGAAACGTTTCTGCGTAAAGGAGAAAGAAGTCCAGTTGACATGACTAAACTCCCAGATAACCTCACCTGGATGACTGAGAATCTTCATAGACATCTAACTGTATTAAAAATGCTATGATAAATGATAGTCTAACATGTAAAAAAGATTTTTTTGAATAGTGCGCGATCTACCCACACTTCATTTGCAATCCACCGGTCGATCGCAATTGACGTATTGGGCACCCCTGTTCTAAAGGATGTGTGAGGATGCAAAAGCTCAGAAACAGGACACTAAACCATTAACCGACTTAAAACAAGCAACAAGATCTTAAAACCAATCTTGTAGTGAACCAGAAGCCAATGAAGTAAAATTATTGGAACCTCACTAAGCAGCCTGTCTGACCTTTATAGGAAGCAGATGCTGAACAAAGTACAGTTGATCTTGACTGATAGTTCCCATCCTTTACACTCTGGGTTTCATGTACTGCCCTCTGGTTCTCTTTTTAGGCAGCTGTGAGCCAGAACCAACAGATATAAACACTCTTTTTTACCCTTAAGAATTTTGTAGGGAGAACACGGTGATGAAAGTGTCTTTCCCCTCGACCTTATCTAGTTCCTTCTATTCGTTATGCATTTTACGTTGATTGTGATTGATTATGTTTTTGTTTATGTTGACTGTTAATGTGCTACTGTGCTGCTACAAAATAATTGCCCCTTGGGGACAATAAAGTTATTGCATTTTATTGTATTGCATAAAGACATTTTAGGATGATAAACAAGTGAAAGGGTAGTATACGTAGTGTAGGACACCTCAGGGACTGGCCAATCACATTACTATGAAGTAGCCAAGTTTGGTGGAGGGCAGAATCCAGCAGGGTTGGGATTTGCTCCTGAGTATGGCCAATGAGACACAATTTGGGTGGACACACATAGCGCAGCTCAGCTCAGCAATTTGTGCAGATGTAAATGCGCCCTATCTCTCTCAGGCATCTCTTGCTCTCTGTGGGCCTCTGCATGGCCTAAAGCCAGTTAGGAGGGGACAAAGGGAGGGGCCAGCTAATTTGGGCCAGCTGAGCGAACTCCAGATGAAGCGAACTCAGGGCCCACAACGTTCCATGGTCCTGTGGCAACTTGGGTGGCAAGGAAAGGAAAAGCAGTAGAGAAAGGCAAACAGGGACAGAGAACACCTTAATTAGCCAAAGGACTCTTGGCTTAATCATTGGTGTCTTAGCAAGCTGAATGAAGAACACACTATTTAAAGTAGAGTCTGTGATGACATCGAGAGGTCTGCCAGCTGCAGGGAACAGGTGATGTCACTGAGACCCACAGAGACAGGAAGTGGCTATAGCGTTTATTTATTGGCACAAGTACCTTTTCACTTCCTCTCCTCTCTGCTCGATAGCTGAGTGTACGGAGCTAAAACAGTCTCAAAACCTCCCACAAATGTTAACGTAAAATCCACCAGTATGCACTCCAGCCAAGTCACAAATGGTTACAGGAAAGTCCTTAATAAATGTAACGCAAATGGCACAAAAGTGTGAGAAACCAGATGCAGAAGTGTGTCAGTTAAAGGGTGAGTTTATTGAGGTGAAGAGACATACAATAAGGAAAGTTCAACTGGAGGGTGGTTGGTGCTTGGCAGGGAACAATGGTGCATAGTGGACAGGTTACTGACAGGAGAAACTCAAGGAAAAAGACCAGTGTTCAATAATGAAGCACTGACAGCAGGCGATTGGTGAAAGATATATGGGAGGGGGGATCTGTAAGTGGAAATGACTAATGGCATAAAATGATAACATAGGTGCCATTCCACACTATCTGTTTCCGATCAGCAGACGGTCTAATACGCACCTTGTGAAGATACATTTAGTTTATGGTTTTAGATGTTTATTTATTTATAATGAGTCATGTTCTTTGTACCTTAAATAAGTGTTTACTAGATTAGATCATTAAATCTTCAACAAATGTTCTGCCCTCATCATAAACTTATGGAACAGGGGTGGCTCTGCCAGAATTCAAATTTGCGACAGTTTTGTCTGCACATGGACGCCAACAAGAATTTTCCTGCTGTTTTGCATTATATTTATTTGTGGACTGTCTCATGACCAGATGCGAGACGTGCCTATTTGTGGAGTTTACTTACAACGACTTTATATTTGTGAAAGGTTTTGATATTGTTTTAGTCCCATACACACAACTGTCAGGCAGCAAGAACAGGAACAGCATCGGTTCTTGTGACTGTCTTTGTGCTTCTCAGTGACGCCACCTGTATCCTGCTGTTGGCACATTACTCAAAGCTGTCATGGCCGCAACCTGTGCTGTTTTGAAAAGATGTGTCTGACCGATTTCATAACTCATCTTAAATAGAGAAGGCAAAGCACAGTACCTCCCTGAATAAATACCTTTTCTCAGTCGGTTGTCCTGTCAGGTTAGAGGACTCACATGACAGTGTTTTTTTACCCAGCAATCAGGCTTGCAGCACTTACTGTTTAACATCATAGATTTTGTCATAAGTGTGCAGTAACTAAGGAAACCGTGACACAAATACACAAAATGCAAGGCGGCTTGTGTCTGCTCTGGTATTGTCCAGTTAAGTACTATGTCGCATGTCACCGTGCCATGCTTTTATAATCCAGGATCCAACCTTGGACTTCTCTTGTTGACAAGAAGCTGGTGCTGACATCAGTGATTCCACAGTAAAGAAAGCACCAGGTCCCAAAAAAGGAAATGGCTCCGTCTCTTCCATCCAGCCGCCATTTTTTCACATATGTTTCACATAAACATATTTTTTCTCTCCATCACAGATGTAATCAACAGTCATCCCAGCCCATATGCACACACTTACATTATGATTTCTTTAGAAATGGGGCAAATAAGCACAAAAGGGGATGGGGGGGGGGGGGGTTAGTGGGATTTTTTTCTATGCCTTGACAACATAAAGCAAGCAATTAGAGAGAGGACACGGAGGAAAAGAGGAAACAGGCCTCTCACCAGCAACACAGCTGATGTAAAACAGGTTGAGTAATAAACACCCATGGAGCAGGGTGTGCTGAGTCAGGGAATATGTTGTCTGCACGGAAACCTTCAGCATTTTAGCAATCAACCAGCACTTCACATGGTCCCATGAGATTAGTGAAGATCCTCCTTTAGCATCAGTGTGAGGTATCACCTGAGAGAACCAGTGGCTAAGGAGACACAGCCACCAGTAAGACATGAGGTACCAGTTTCAAAAGATCATCAGCTGGCTTTACTTCCACGTGGCACCTCGCATGTGAGTACGTATTACTCACAGGTTGACAGATAATCTGTGAAATATACAGTAGGTATATTTTGTATGAAATGTCATTGAAATAAAGCACTATGAAGAATAAATACAAGCAACAGATATGGGTTAGCCAACTTCCAACCCTTAGGCTCTATAAATTCTATGGAAAATGTCTAGCTCCATTAATCTCATATCACTCAGGTCATAATTTTAACTGAGACAATTGTGTAGATATAGATGTAACATCTTCAGCTACTCTGTTCCATTAAGCAACATTGTTGCCGGTCGCATCATGCGGAGTATGATGTCATTGTTATAGAAGAGGCTGCTGCAATCCCCAGACCAGCTGACCTCAAACCACTTCCTCATTGCTCCAGGAAGCATGTTAAGGACTGAAAGTCAGCTGGAGAGACGTGTCAACTGGAGCGTGACCGCTTCTGATGCAGTAAGGAACAAACAAGACAGTGACAAAGAACACAGTCTGGACAAAGCCTCCTGAGTGACTAAATAAAAGAGCAGCCCTACCGGATGCCAGTCTGCCCCTGCAAGTTTAGGTACTAATACAGCTGCATCATTCACATGAGTCAGACACCAGAAATGTGTCAGAATGGAATGGCCAAGGGGTAGCTTCTTTCCTTTCCTTCTCTGACTCTTGTGTCTTTCCTGTCTGTAGGTATCAGTATGCACCATATTCTCTTGTCCTCAGAAACATCAAAACAGAGAAAAATTTTAAGAATAGAACATCAAATTTTATACTGTCTGTATATGCACTCAAATAACACATTTAACGTGGACAAAGGATAGGCATATCCTTTAAGTTAAAAAATTTGCTTAAACATACATTGAAATAGTTAATAATACACGTGTAATTGTAAAGCTTTCTTTTTTGCTCACTGAAAAATACATCCAACCATTCTCTATAACGCTTGTCCAATTCAGGGTCACGAGAAGCCTGGGGCCCATCTCAGGGGGCACAGAATGCAGGGCAGCCAACCCATCACAGGGCACACACACACTCACACACACAAGCACACACTTCGGGCAATCTGAATGTTCAATGAACAATCTCTTAACAAAATTTCCCAGTTCCAGTCAGGTGCAGATCACACAACTCCAGTAACACACACCTGTACAGCTGAGGCTTTCTAGACCAATCTTTCTTCAATGGACCAGTACCTTGATTTGAAGCCAAGAGGCTCTGAGATAGAGCTTTATGCTCCCTGCTGTGTTGAAATTTCTAAATATCACTTTTTTCACCTCAATTCATCAAATGCGCTGTCATCTCTGATTAAAGAAAACCTGTTAGTTTGAAGACTACAAACGCTGGGAACAAAAACGCATCAAACATACTGTCTTTATTATCAATATAAATAGCAGGAATCCTTTGGTGAGTGACGGCATAATGGGCAGGCCTCGCTTCATTCGCTTTATAACTAAAAGAAAATCAATGCATATTCCATTAACGTTGCTCATCGACGTTCGTTATTTTTGCAGGCCGCTATCTAATTAGCAGCCACGTCTGGTCAATGAGCTGATGCGTATTCAGCGTAATTGACCGTGCAGCCTTGTTCCTTGCCCGGCCTTACCGTTTCTGCTGTAATTAGTTGGCGATGTCCTCGTTAATTGACGACTTGCTACTCTGCACTCCCCGCAGGCTAATCCACCAATGTGTTGTGCTGCTAAATGGATGTTTACCCTGCATTTCAAAGGGGCACGGAAGATGAGTTGGGCTACACGGCATGCCAAGGACGTGGATGAGCCACGGTGATTAATGAACAGCTAAAAGCATCACAATTATAACGTGCCCATTAGGAGACAAGTCAGAGGGTCTCCTTGGGAACGAGGTTCAGTAAGACCACGTGGCTGTCAGGAATGAATGGAAACGTGGGGCTGACATATATACTCAGTAAACAATGAACTCTTTGAACTTTTGCCTGCTTACACAACAAGTGAGCAGAGGAGATATTTAGCTTTTATGCTGCCTAAGACGTAATTTATATCTACATTGTTCGCTTTAGCGGTAATGGATAATGTGTTTATGACGTTCCAGAGTGTTTGCATATTCTGCGGTAGACAAGCTGATGAATATTATTAGCCAGTGTTGATCCACAAAAGCTATTTATTCCCCTTACGGCCTGATAAACACTGGGTTGTTCATGATAAGCTGCATAAAGTAAACACTGTGGTGGATGGAGAAGTAGTTTTTGTTTAAGCTATTGTTGCCTATTGTTTGTTTTTCCATTGTTAAAAGAGATGCCCTATCAAAACAACACATTTTTGTCACAGTGTTATTAAGGTATTCAAGTTAAGTGTGGCGATCAGATTTTGAATAACACAAAAAGTTTTTTGTTTTTTATGTATTGTATGTATATGTTTATGTAAATATTTTCATGCCGTCTAAATTTAGTTTGTTTCCCATCTATCCTTGTTTGTCTGAATAAATAACCGTGTTTTAAACCTATTTACAGGAGGGATATTACATTTCTGCACTAGCGCAATTTTGCTGAGCTGTGGTAAAGATGTGGGCTTTTCCACTTTACGGTTACCTGTACCGGTCCGTGTCAGACTGGCCCTACTTAGGTACAAGACCAACGCTCAGCAGACTCTGACATCATCTACACTAAAGTGATGTGATTGGCTAGGGTGCATCTCAGGCCCCTATAAACCTTGCCTAGTCACTCGCTACATTGTAATCCCTGAGGTTATTGGATTATTATTATGTCATAAAGCTTTCCAATTTGTAAGCGGGTAAAGGATGGCGCGTTGAGGCTGCATTAATAAAATCACACTTACCTTGTAACAGCCCAAGCCACAAAAGATCCACCCTTATTGTCGCCCTCCTCCTGTCACATAAGATCCATCACTTACCTCTACAGCCCACACCATTAGTTTGCATCTAAAATCTGTGGACTAATGTTTCGGTGCACTTCTGGCCATTAGCACATAAGTAAGTACTGTATAATGTACGTGTCCTGTTTTGACAGCAAACTCCATTGCTGATGAATACCTTTTTAAAACCAGCACCCTGCAGAGGAAGCAGCATGAACTGAATTACCACAAAACGAATTGAGTTCATTCTACTTTTTATGGCACCTTTCACAACAGGTTGCCTCAAACCATCTTACAGAAATTAATTTACTGAAATTGAATAATAATAATAATTATTATTATTACAAGGAATTAACAGTGGATTGATGATTTAAGTTTAATTAAAGCCAGGTGACAATGTAAAAGAGGAACCAAAAACTCCTGGGATAACAATGAACATTATGATCTTACCAAGCCATCTGTGTCAACGCATCAAATTAAAGGTTTTTCTCAAGTATTATTGCTTTCTTTAGTGCAGCCTCTGCCGAGTCTCACCACCACGCAGCGCACTGTCACACACACGCCGAGCGTCACCACCACGCAGCGCACTGTCACACACACGCCGAGC